>CATIWC010001876.1:0-253148 GCA_948472305.1 Vicia faba
AGTATGTCACATGACCAACATACTCAATAAGCACTGACTGATCATTGAGTCCTCCCAAGATCTCTTCATTAGTGTGCACAGATGGCCTTGTCGAAGCAGATGTTATACCTCTGTATCATCATTAGTAGCAGTAGCCTCATCAGCAATAAGGACCAGATCTATGACAATCACCTCTTTAACAATAGGGGGATCCGTCTCAACCACCTCACTAGAAATAGGGGTCACGTATGTCTCGGCCACCTCATCAACATGTACCGCATCTGCCACGACCACCTCAATTGGGTCAATAAAAGCTTTACCATGCACCTTCTGAGCATGAACAACCTCAACATCATCTCTAGTCCGCTTGTCTAATCTAACCTCTCGACGTTGGTTGTGGGTAGAACTGTAACTGCACTAGTTGGAACTACTCGTCCAACCCGTAGCTAGGAAGACTCTTCCTCATCAATCTTAACTTGGGCTACCACTTTATTTATGGTCTTGCCTACAATGATGTCGTCCTTTCCCATAGTCTTCACTGCAAAATGAAAAAACACAAAAAATCAGTGAACTGCCGCAAATTTAGAAATTTCCTAAATATCACTGAAATTTTTGAAATTTCCTGTACGATTTTCAAATTTTAACTACCGAAAATTCCGCAATTTCCAATAAAATTCCAATTTTTTGAATTATCGAAAATTCTAAAATTCCTGATACCATATTAAATAAATACCGAAAATTATAAAAGTCTCGATAAAAATACATATAAAAATACCAAAATTTCTGAAACTCTCGTTAAAAATATAAAGGATTGTATCCCAATTTTTATTTTTGACAAAATTTCCGATAAAAGTGTGAAATTTCCAGTGTCATTTTGAAGGTTTTGACAAGTTGAATCCATAAAACTTACTACCAGACCCGGCCAATCATGACTCCACGTCTTGTGATGACCATTCTTCTTTTAACGATGTCTTGTTCAAAAATTCAAATGCTCCGATTCGGTACTTTAAGAATATTATCACTACTGTAAGATGCCCAACATGCAAAGATTCCACCTTTAAATTCTTGACTTGACTTTTTGTCTCCAACTTCTTTTAATTTTTAATGAAAAAAGATAAATATTTAATTAAAAGTATTTTTATTTCATAAAATAATTTCATAATATTAAAATGTTCCACACTTAGATGTGAGTGTCATGATCAATTTCAATAGTATCAACATCTTTGAGAACGTTGTCTTACAACAGACTATTACATATAATCTAATATTTATTACAATAAAATCGTAATTAAGTAAAATTCATAAATATTTTTAGTATATAATGGTTTAACATGATCGGGTTAAATATCATTTTTATAATTTTATAAATTTCTTAACTTTACACCGAACATCCAACAAAGATAACTCTACAATTAAACAATTAAATGTCTTCAAATTTTTCTTTTAAGTTGTCACGCGTCAACATATTAGGAATTAAAAAAAAATTGAGCAAGTATTTCCATCATGATAGAGAAAATTAAAATAAGACAAATTTTAGATAAGCCCGGAATTTAATTCACAAATCCATTTTGCACAGCACATTAGTATAAAACCGCAAAAACCTCAACATATACGCATGTTCTTATAATAATACTATGATTATGATGTGAATAATGTGATAGCTAAGGGGTCCACCATTCAAATTTATTTTCAAGCTCATCCTTAACACAACATTCTCAACCACCACACTCTAAAACCTAAACGTACCTTTCAACCTCAAACAAAACATTGTGTAATTTTTTTAAAATTTTTTTCTTCAAATATTAATATTCGCCCTACTGAAACAACTAATTTAATACGGACGTCAGTTCTAACATCAAATTATTTTAATCTTTTCTTAATAATAATTGCAGGGATCAAATCGTAGTCCTTCTACCAAGTTTAACTGCTATCATCATTAAAACAACTATCGACTGGTTGTAACATATTACTCTTTTTTCAACAAAAATATTATAATTATACATTCAAATTATTACTTGAATATTACATTAAACAATGTTAAATTATTTGTTGGTTTGTACATGTTGTAATCTTAGATTGGATCTGTTTTGTAATCAACACACAACAAAGCATAGTTTATAATTTACAAAACCGGTTTTTTCTCCTTATCTTTAGGTTGTGTGTACTAAATCCAATGTTTATCCCATTTTCCCATAATATTGTTGCCACCTAATACTATCATCAGTTGTTGTTGATGATGTAGTTTTATTTTTTTTATTGTTTTTCAAATCTTGGGTTGGTTGAAACTTGGAAGTTTTTAACTTTTCTTAATTCATATGCAAGTTTTGTGTTTGATTGAATACTTCTAAGAAAAGGGTACCTTTCTACTTTTTAGTTCTTTGTTTGTCACACATCTCAACACTCTCTATCTCTATCTCATCCATTTGGCTTGTTGCTTTTTTTTTGTGAACAGATATTGGTTCTTCTTGTCATTGGATGCTTGAATTTCTGAACACATTTGACAGTAATCATGCATTATTATTATTATTCAAGACCTTGTGTAGATTGGCGGGTTCTGCTAGAATTACTCGTTCAAGATTGCTAATGTAAGTACACTTTTTGAATGCTTGATTGAGTAGTAGTTAATTGTGTAGCAATGTCTTGAGTTTGGTCCTAACCCTATATATTGTCTTTCTCTGCTCTAAATCGGACAAGTTTCAAGGGACATGTTTAAGCGTGTACTAGGTTGATTGATATTCAATTGCCAAATGTTTATGTTTTTGTATTTTTGGGGCTTTAATGGAACTGTCACATACACATAGTTTCATGTCCTTGATCTGAATCATACCGCTGAGGATAGATTAAGTGAGTAATTGTCTTGAGATTTTGCTTTTGATTGACAAAGCTAATTCACTTGTCTGTTTCAGTGTAGGTGTGGACTCTGGATGCCCCTACAATCTTAGGCTTTCGCGTGTTCTGAATTCAAGAAACGTAGTAGATTTTGCTCGGCGAGTAGAGAAATAGAGACATAAATTAACTTAGATGGGGCATTCTGCAGCAGTATGGGACTTTAGAGCAGCAACTGAAATTACAAAGGACCAGAATGGTATTGGTCAAGTTGTGCTTCGGACTCCACAAGGCGCTTCAGCACGGGTGAGAACTACTGGTTGATTGATGAGTTCTCGCATCAGTTTTAACATTTGATGAAGTCGTGATTTTATCATTGATAAGGAAAACTTGTTCATATATTTCTAGTTTGAGCTTATAATTTAAGTGGTATAGGAAGATTAACCGTCTTTTCTTGAAATTAGGTGAGCTTACTTGGAGCACAGATCACTTCATGGCGTAATGAGCAGGGAGAAGAACTTCTATTCACAAGCAGCAAGGTGTGTCTTTTTGGCACATTGTTCAAATTATAGACCTGTAACCAATTTTACTATGTAAAGTGGTAAACCGACATATTTTACTACTTTCTCTTATTTGCAATTGACTGTAGACAATTTCGAAGGCGCTAAAAGCAACACGGGGAGGAATTCCTATATGTTTTCCACAGGTACGTATTTTGAATATTCAGCCTCAAATCTTCTTTGTAAGTGCTAACATGCACAACTCATATAACTTAGAGCTAAATTTGTATATAATAGTTTGGAAACTGTGGATCTCTGGAGCTGCATGGATTTGCAAGAAATAGAATGTGGGCAGTCGACGAGAATCCTCCTCCTCTGCCTGCAAATGATTCCAATGGAAAATCCTTTGTCGACCTGCTACTCAAATCATCTGAAGAAGACATGAAATGCTGGCCACATAGGTACTATCTTGAATGCCGTAAAACAACTGCTCAAAGTACAGATTGCTGTTTTTCTTTTCAAATCACAATAAGCTAACGATTACCTAATTGTACCAGTTTTGAGTTCCGCCTTCGAGTGTCTGTTACGACAGACGGAGACCTATCCCTGATATCACGAATCAGGAATATCAACGGAAAGCCATTTAGTTTCTCGTTTGCATATCACACATACCTATTGGTTTCTGACATTAGGTATGAATAATGCTTATGAAAGCTTTAAATTTCAGGGTTTTAACATTTTAATCAAGTCAGATAGGACAGTAGGGTGTTTTTTTTGCAAGTATGATAATTAGCACTCACATTAACATTCTGTATAGTGAGATAAGGATTGAAGGTCTCGAGACACTTGATTACCTGGACAATCTTTTCCAAAAAGAACGTATTACAGAACAAGGAGATGCGATAACATTTGAATCCGAGGTAAATTTTAAGGGTCATTTATATGTTTAGTTACACGACACAAGTCAAGCTTTTAATTTCCGGTCTTCATTCCTAGCCTATGAATGAAGGTGTTTTCAAAATTGATCCTTTCTTACGAGCAGGTGGATCGTGTTTATCTTAGCTCCCCGAATGTAATTGCAGTTCTAGATCATGAGAGGAAACAAACTTATGTTATAAAAAAGGAAGGTCTCCCTGATGTTGGTAAGCTATATTTAGTTGAACACTGTCTTTCTAGTTCCTTCAATGGCAACAATACCAAGAATCTATGCAACACCTTTCATCCATGGTATTTACTTTTATGGTGATTTTCTTGATATTGGTGACACTTTTGTTTGTGCTTGAATTGCAGCCGTGTGGAATCCGTGGGAGAAGAAATCGAAGTCGATGGTGGACTTTGGAGACGAGGAGTACAAACAGATGCTCTGTGTAGATGCAGCAGTTATAGAGAAACCTGTGAACTTGAAGCCTGGAGAGGAATGGACAGGGCGGCTTCAACTCTCCGTTGTGCCATCAAGTTTTTGCAGCTACTGTTAGTTGGTTAATTCTTGTTATGTAGTTATTTGGGCTTTTATCATGTGTATTTGGGTCTGGACATTTTGTCTATATAAAGGGCTATTATGTTTGTAATCATATAGCTGCAATAATAATTCATTCAGTTAGAAAGTTAGTTACACTTAACTAACTCACAATTTCTCTCTCTCTCTCTCTCTCTCTCTCTCTCTCTCTCTCTCTCTCTCTCTCTCTCTCTCTCTCTCTCTCTCCTCTTCTTCTTCTTCTTGTTTTCTAAAATTCATCTTTCTTGAATCCTTTGTTCCAACAAATTGGTATCAAGAGCTTGTTTGCGATTCAGAGATAATCTAATGGCAAACGGATCAACAACATCAACACAATTTCCAGCTAATCTACCAGTTTTAAAAGGTGAAAACTATCAACGGTGGGTTGCGCAAATGAAGGTTATTTTCAGATTTCAAGATGTCATAGAAATCTTGAATGATGGAATATCAGAACTGAAAGTAGATGCTACGAAAGCCCAGAAAGCTGCACACAAAGATCAGAGGAAGAAAGATGGAAAAGCGATGTTCTTGATTCACCAGTGTGTGGATTGTGACGTATTTGTAAAGATAATTGAAGAAGAAACAACAAAAGGACCTTGGGAAAAGCTGAAATCCTTGTATGGTGGAGATGAGAAACTGAAGAAGATAAAGTTGCAGACTCTGAGAAAGCAGTACGAGATGCTTCAGATGAAAGAGGATGAATCTATCTCTGCATATTTCTCAAGAGTGGTGACGCTAACAAACCAGATGAAGGCGTGTGGTGAAGCGCTTACGGATCTGCAAAAGATAGAAAAGATATTGAAATCTCTAATTGCAGATTTTGATTACTTTGTTGTAATAATTGAAGAGGCCAAGAATCTATCTGAGATGAAGTTGGAAGAACTTCAAGCTTCATTGGAGGCTCACGAAATGAGGCTGCAGCAGAGAAATTCAGAAAGAGAGAAGGCAACTGAACAAACATTGCAATCAAGATTCAGCAAGAAAGCTGGAAAAGAGAAGTCGAAGCAGCGAAAGAATCTTGTTGGTGATGAGAAGTCAAGAAAGAATGCTGATTCGAAAGGAGTGTGCAACAAGTATTCTGGGAAGAAAGTTGACACAAAAGAGGTGTAATGTTACAACTGTCAAGGTTTTGGCCACTATGCTAGAGACTGACGAAAAAAGAAAGCTGTGAATTCGAAAGATAGTGATGAAGCTCAATATGCACGAGCTGGAAGTAGTATTTTGATGATGTGTTGTTGTTGGTGAACACTCAGTCGACCACTGAGAAAAACAACATGTGGTATCTGAATTCAGGATGTAGCAACCACATGATTGACAATAAAAACTGGTTTACCAAGTTAGATGAGTCAGTCGAAAAGGTGATAAAGTTTGCAGATGGCAGGCATATCAAATCAGGTGGTAAAGGAGATATTTCGATTATCAGAAAGGATGGTCGAAAGGCTACTATCACTGAAGTTCTATATGTACCTTTGATGACAAGTAACTTGATAAGTGTAGGTCAATTACTTGCAAAAGACTTCAATATGAAGTTGAAGAATAATCAGATGAAGGTATATAGGGCTGATGGGAGGCTAATCATGAAATCACCATTGGTGGAGAACAAAACGTTCAAGGTTGAACTCAACACATCATATCACAAATTTCTTGCTTCAACTACAGAAGAAGACAAGAACTGACTATGACATCACAGATATGGACATCTAAATTTCAAGAGTTTATGTATGCTCAATCAGAAAAGAATGGTTCTTGGGTTGCCGTATGTGAAGGAACCTAAGTAGATATGTGAGAAATGTTGCAAAGCTAAACATGCAAGGAAGGCATTCAAACGTGACTTTCCTATAAGATCAAGGCAAAAATTGGAGCTGGTTCATTCAGATGTGTGTGGATCCTTTGAAGTAAAGTCCAATGGAGGTAACATGTATTTTCTTACTTTTATTGATGAATTCACCAGACATATGTGAATTTACCTTATTGAAAGGAAGAGTGAGGTATTCACACATTTCAAGAAGTTCAAGTTGCATGCTGAGAAACAAAGTGGCTGCAAACTGAAGAAGTTAAGAATTGATGGTGGTGGTGAATATACTTCTGCTGAATTTTCTATATTTTTCAATGAGGAAGGTATAGAGCATGAGGTTATTGCATCCTATACGACTCAACATAATGGCATAGCTGAAAGAAAGAATAGAAGTGTACTGAACATGACGAGATGTATGTTGAAAGCTAAGAATATGCCTGAGAGATTTTGGGCTGAAGCAGCTTCGACAACAGTATACATTCTAAATAGATGCCCAACGAGGAAAATGGTCGAAAAGATACCACATGAGGCTTGGATAGGGTCAAAGCCAAGTGTAAGTCATCTTAGAGTTTTTGGATCAATGTGTTTCAGGCATGTACCTGAACAATTGAGAAAGAAGCTGGATGATCGAAGTGAACTCATGGTGCTCATAGATTATCATTCGACTGATGTACATACAAGTTGTATTCACCAATCGAAGATAAACTAGTGATCAATAGAGATATTCTTGTAGACGAAAGCAAAGGGTTGGATTGAAGTCAAAGTTCAGTTCGACAAGAATCAGACACAGTCACAACTGTGTTCGAAGAAGATGAACAGAGTGAAGCTTCGACAAGTCGAAATGAAGAACCACCTGTGCAGAATGAAAGAAGATCCACAAGAACAAGAATTGAGTCGACTAGGATGATTGGATATGAGAGGTTTCCAGATCAAGCAATCGATGCATATGGTGACTTAATCGAAGAAGCCATGATGATGGCTGAAGCAGAACTAATTGACCTGGGAGAAGCGTTGAGCAATTCAAATTGGTGTGAAGCCATGAAAGAAGAACTTAGAGCCATTGAGAAGAACAAGACTTAGGAGCTTGTCGAAAGAACCAACAAGAAACCAATCGATGTGAAATGAATCTACAAGGTGAAACGAAGGCCAAATGGTGAGATTGCAAAGTATAAGGTAAGACTGGTGGCCAGAGGTTTTCTATAAAAACCCGGTATTGACTTTGATGAAGTATATGTGCCTGTTGCGAGGATCGAAACAATCAGGATTGTTGTTTCAATAGCTGCATATATAGGATGGAAAATGTACCAACTTGATGTAAAGTCAGCATTTTTGAAAGGTCCTTTGGAAGAAGAAGTCTACATGACTCAACCACCAGGTTTCGACGTCAAAGGGCATGAGTTGAAAGTTTACAGATTAAGGAAGGCTCTATATGGTTTGAAGCAAGCTCCTAGAGCTTGGAATAAAAGGATAGATAGCTTCCTAATCGAAGCAGGTTTCACAAAGTGTGTCTCTGAACATGGAGTGTATGCAAATGATGTCTAAAGTGTCAATCGAATCATTTTATGTCTCTATGTTGATGACTTACTCATTACAGGAGCAGACGAAGCTCAGATAATGAAGGTAAAGTCGAAGTTAATGCAGGAATTCGAAATGTATGATTTAGGGAATCTCTCCTATTTCCTGTAAATGGAATTCAAAGACATCGGAGAAGGAGTTTTCTTGCATCAAATGAAGTATGCTCAAGATATACTGAAGAGGTTCAATATGAGCAACTGTAAGGCAGCTGTTACTCCATTAGAGACTGGAGCAAAGCTGAAAAGGAATCGAATGATAAGTTTGTAATCTCGATCCTTTACAAATAAAGCATTGGATCCTTGAGGTATCTTTTCAATACTAGACCAGATATATGCCAAAGTGTAGGATTGTTGAGCAGGTTTATGGAGAAGCCTCAAGAATGTCATCTCATCGCAGTAAAGAGGGTTTTGAGATACATAAAGGGAACTATTGATCATGATGTGTTGTTACCAAAGAAATCGAAAAACAACAGAGATGTCGAAGTTCATGGATACACTGACTCAGATTTCAGTGGAGATCAAGACGAAAAGAAGAGTACCGCAGGATACATTTTCATGATCGAAGGAGCTCCAATCTCCTGGAGTTCGAGGAAGAAAAGAATTGTAGCTTTGTCATCATGCGAAGCAGAATATGTGGCTGCGTCATATGTTGCATGCCAAGCAGCATGGATCGAAATGCTACTTGAAGAACTCAGAATAATGGAATCGAAGATGAAGCTATTTGTTGATAACAAGTCAGCTATAAACCTTGTGAATCACCCAGTGTGTCATGGTCAAAGTAAGCACATTAAAAAAAGGTATCATTTTATGAGGGATCAAGTCAACAAAGGGAAGCTTGAAATAAAACATTGCAAGACAGAAGTGCAATTAGCTTACATGTTTACCAAACCTCTGAAGAAAGTGAGGTTCGAAGAGTTAAAGAAAGGCATCTGGATGAGAAGTCTTGATTACATGAATTAGGGGGGTGTTAGTTGGTTAATTATTGTTATGTAGTTATTTGAGCTTTTATCATGTGTATTTGGGCTTGGGCATTTCGTCTATATAAAGGGCCGTTATGTTTGTAATCATATAGTTGCAATAATAATTCATTCAGTTAGAAAGTTTGCTACACTTAACTAACTCACAATCTCTCTCTCTCTCTCTCTCTCTCTCTCTCTCTCTCTCTCTCTCTCTCTCTCTCTCTCTCTTCTTCTTCTTCTTCTTCTTCTTGTTTTCTAAAATTCATCTTTCTTGAATCCTTTATTCCAACAGCTACCATGTTGGTCTCGACAGTTGTGGTCTTTGAGAAGATGAAACTGTACAAAATATAATTTTATCAGTGTGTTACAATATTCTGATAAGTTATTTATGGAAAATAGTAGGGATTTGTAGGAGGATCAAGTTTTTTGTTGTCTTGTTTTTATGCTACAATGCAACTTCTAGTTCTAGAAAGAAAAGCCTATTTTGTTTTATGAGAATGGTTGTCAAATTTCAGATATTCTAAATCTTTTGTGAAATTCCTGATGTAATAAATTAATAATTATATTGAAGTTCATAAATTCCAAAAACAAAAAAGTTGTAATATTAGATTTCTTGTAGGAGTTCGGAGAGTGGGAATGGGTTAAATGTACATGGCTTTAAGATACCTTGACACCAGTTGGCTTTTCCGCCATACTTCCCTTGATGGGCCGCCCTATCTTGCTTAGGGAACAAATCTTTCATTTAATCTGAAGTTACTTAGCCCAGAAATCCTTGAACCACCAAACTTTCGAACCGCCATAGCTCGCTTAGAAAGACGCTTTCTTCGACTGGAAATAATATCTCTAGAGCTTAACTATGATTTTTCCCAGCACTTGACTAGGCGAGCCCCGCCTTCGCCCTTCGAGATAACTTTTGTCCAATTTTGATATTTTGTGATTTCCTCGGTTAATTTTACTTGTACTTATGAATACACGGTTAAAAGGTACATACAAGTGTTTTATCATATTTTTTATGATAAATTGAAGTTTTACACTGATTACTCGTGATTTAAGATAATAAATACTTATGTGTTTTAGGTAAATTTGTCACTTATCAGATATCATTAAAGCATCAAGACTATTATGTGGATAGACTGATGATCACATCTCATGTATTATGGACAACGATTTATAAAGTCTTCACATAAGTATAAATATCAAGAGTCATATTTATACTGGATTGACCCGTCAGAAAAATACTACATAAAAAATTATGCAAGTGTCACAAATTATTCTCACGGTGATAGCGATGTATACCACCCTTTGACATGAAATGACTATGGACCCTATATGTGGTGTCGTTACTTTATTGCGGATCAAACGTTATTTGTAACAAGATGACCATAAAGATGATTAATGAGTAATCCACAAATTATGTTGAGAGAGATGAGTGACATAGATGGAAATTTTCCATCTTGGGTAAAATGGTATATGTTTGAGAGACCAATATTGAATTGGACAAGGATGACATGGTCTATGTCATGTGTGAATATAGACATAAGGGAAAAAATATGATTATACAGATAAACATTATCACGAAAATGTTTCTTTAGATGACAACAAATTCTAGGAGTTAAGGCGGATAGATGATTGCATAAATGGCCTTTCCCAATGAGAGCTCTTCTACAATTTTTTCTTTTAAAGTGGGGCTCTCATGGAGTAACTTCAGGCGTTGTCCATTGTCTTTGAATTTTTTTAATAGTGCATTCTCCTTTTATTCCAAGGTCAAAGAACGATCTGTCGCGACTGGTTATTTTAATCAAGAGTTGCCACTATTAGTTTTTATCCTAGGGAAGAGAACCTAACAGAGAACCCTAATTTGCAGACAGAGATTCTAGATTTCGGACTCAATTGGACGAAAGGAAGGTGTTAGGCACCTTTCATCCACCTTGTTCACAAGGATATTAAGCTCTAGGTTTAGGTTTGGGATAAACAGGATTTTAAGTTTTAATTAGCAAGACTCGCCACAATTTTAGATCGCGTGCCTACGTATCCTCTTATGAGGAATCAGAGTCTCAATTCGTAGTTCGTATGGGTTATCTTTTAGGGGTTTACAAACGTATTTTGAATCACTTCGCACTCGGTCAGGAGTAGTGATTGTGGAAATTTTGACTGAGAACGCAGTAAGTCAAAATTAGTTTGAAACTCATTTGCAAAAAAGACTGTTGATTAGCTTAGTTTTATTCGCGAAAATAGTTTGAGATTTGTTTGTGTTTTTTAATAATATTAATTGCAAAAAAGGTCTTGATTAATACGTGATTAAAAATATTTGATGCAAAGAATATGAGAAAATAATATATGCACTTGAATAAAAATAATTTAAATGTTAGTATTACATAATAATTATATAATAATAATTAATATAATTAATTATGGAATGAAAATAAGGAATTATAATAATAATAATAATAATAAAATATTAAAATATAGTAATTATATAAAAGAGGAAAATAAATAATGATATAAAAGAAAAATAAAAAATATTTTAATTAGAACAAGGGGGTACGTTTTTAGTTTGGAAGTAAAACTGTGGGGGTGTTAAAAATAAACTGAGCTAGGCCCAGATGCAAATTCCCAGGGGGGGGGGGGTGTATCTGGCTTTGCGTTTTAGCAAACTGCTGGAAAGAGGGTGTGAAGAGCAATGGGCCTAGCCCAACGCATTTGGAAAGAGGCCTGGTGGATTGGGTGAGGCAAGGGAACACGGTCTTACCATGGAACTTGGCCTAACGGCCGTTTGATGCGCATCTAAAGGATGAAGTTGAAGGTGCATGATTATTACCGTGTATGCACTCGTGGTGGATTAAAACGTAACATAACATTGTTTTTTTAATTTCCATTTTCATTTTTTCGTTTCCACGGTTTTCACAGTAATACCCTCCCTCTCTCTCATCTCATCTTCTTCCTCTTTCCCTACCCCAAACCCTAACTTGCTCTAACCTTCCGGCGGCGCAACAAACCTCCACCACAACCCTTCTATAAACCCCTCGAGCCAATGAACAAAAATAATCCAAAAAAGGAAACTAACTCGTTACCTTTTTCGCGGTGTTCTACGAGCTTCGTCACAGATTCACTCCAAAATGCAAGCTTCCGGTGAGAACTTTGAAGATGGTGATGACGGTGGACGACAATTAGGGAGGCGCGGCAGCAAACACGTAGTCACGCGATTAGGGTTTCGGACCTCGAAACTCTAATCGCTTATTGACCTTCTTCAATTTTGGCTCGATATGCCTCTTTTCTCCAGAATTTCTTTCCTCCGTTCTCCGTCCAAAAAAACCCTCCTTTTTGTATAAACCATCTAGGTTTATATAGTTTAGTTTTTTAGGGTTCCACGTTTTTTGTCGTTACAGCCTAACTCATATTTAGGAGATTAGCAATTAGGGATTTGGTTTGAATTCGAATGTAAATCTTAGATTTGATTTGTAAACAGATTGATATTGTAAGATTTTTTTTTGTACTGAGATTTGCAGATATTTGATTCGCTCTTGGTCTGTTCTATAATGAGATACGATTGTATAACCTTTTTTCAGATTTGTGTGATTTGATAAATAAATTGCTTGTGATTTTTTTTTATTTTGCTGTCTTTAATTTCTGAGATTTCTTTTGTAGAGATTTGTTTGTTCTTGATTCAGTAACTTCGAATTTGGGCTATAGTGAGATTTTCTGTTTTTGATTGAATCCAAGATTTTGTTGATTTTGATGTTTCTGGGCCTTAAATCCAAGTTTGGAGATTTGGTTGAACGTTAATCTGAACAGTACTTGTTTGTAAGGAAAACATGCGTATTATTTTTTTGGATATAATTGATTTCCTGGATTTGATTGGGTTCAAAAGATTTAAAAATCTCCACAGTACTTGTTATACTGAAGCAATACGTGCATAAATATTTGGTAATTGATACAGTATGCGATTTTTTTTGGACATTTGGGCTTGTGCTGTTTTTTTTTTAAATTTTACTCAGCCCAACGTGTTTTTATAGCAAACCAAACTTTAGTTCCATTAGGCTGTTTATAGTCTGGCCCAACATTACTTGCCTCTCTCTCTTTCCTTTTTATTCAGCACACTTAAACGCAATTAAAAACACTTTGGTCAGTAATAAACAACAGAAATGCATTAAGTTTTCTTTTAATATATTATTTGTTTATCAATAGCAGTTTTCTTTTCCTTTTTTATTTATCACAAACTGTAACAACAAATGTCTAGTAAAATATTTTATAAAATATTTTTAATAACACAAATAACAATCTCCTAATAATTTTGTAAAAATATTTTTCAATCTCCTAATGATAGTAAGACATTTTTTTTGGAAATAAGACAGTAATGACGAAAACGTCAAATAGGCTGGCTAGCCAAAACTCAATGGGTTTACGAATCTATAACCATACCCTTCTGTTGCTACTCCATGACTAAAATGAGAATGGGCCAATACGGATTCTAATAGATTTTAGTTTACCTCTTCTTTTTACTAACAATAATAACACTTAATGAACCCTTACATAGCAATTATTAATTAATAGTAACTCAAACTTAAGTAGACTTTATAATTTAATAACTTAGTAATAATTTTTTTTTCAATTGCATGGGCCATGGGCCAACATGCGTTGCGGACGAATTTATGAGTCTTTTGATTTAGAAAGCCCCATTTTCTTGAATTAAAATACACCATTTTTCTTGGATAAAGATGGGCCGTCAGATGCTGTCGTGCCACCTTTAATTAAAATATCTCTTCTATTTAAATCTTGAAAAATAAAGTCTTAAAAAATAAAACCACCGAGGTAGGACAAATTTAGGGTACGACAGCTGCCTCTATTCAAATATCTTTCAATGAATACTGTGAGAAAATTCGAGTCTCGCGCATTTTGATTAGAAGGTTATTGAATACTTGAAGTGTCCCATAATTTGTCTGACAAACACAAGGTTACACTGATATAGCATACCCTTAAGTTTCTTAAGGAGGTAGGCGAGGCCGATGATATATCGCTTACCGGGGTTTGATAACAAGGCAGATAGCGCAACTTTGTATGTCTTGGTTTAGTCACCCATTTGGAGGGTGAGTATAGAAAATGATTGATGATGCATGGATGCTTGAAGACTGAGGCCATGGGATACGTTTGCGAATCGCTGCGTGACGTCTGAGGCGATGTTTTGAGCATGAATATATTGCGGCTCAGAGGCTATGTATTTGAGTCTGAAGAATGAATTGTGACTTAGAGGCAATGTTCTTGAATTTGAAGAATGCATTGCGGGTTAGAAGCAATGTGTTGATTTGGATAATACGCATTGCGGCTTAGAGGAAATGTGTTGAGTTTGATGAACGCATTGCGGATTAGGGGCAATGTTCTGAGTTTGAAGAATGCATTGCAGCTTAGAGGCAATGTGTTTGAGTTGGAAGAATGCATTGCGGCTTAGAGGCAATGTGTTTGAGTTGGAAGAAACGTATTGCGGCTTAGAGGTAACATGTTTGAGTTTGAAGAACGCATTGCGGCTTAGAGGCATTGTGTTTGAGTTGGAAGAACGCATTGCGGCTTAGAGGAAATGTGTTTGAGTTGGAAGAAACACATTGCGTCTTAAAGGCAACATGTTTGAGTTTGAAGAACGCATTGCGGCTTAGAGGAAATGTGTTTGAGTTGGAAGAAGGCATTGCGGCTTAGAGGCAATGTGTTTGAGTTGGAAGAACGCATTGCGGCTTAGAGGCAATGTGTTTGAGTTTGAAGAATGCATTGTGGCTTAGAGGAAGTGTGTTGATTTGGATAATATATTGCGGCTTAGTGGTAATATGTTGATCTGGAAAGATACATTGCAGCTTATAAGCAATGTGGTGAGTTTTGCAAATACATTGCGGCTTAGAGGCAATGTAATAAGCTTTTGCGAATACATTGTGGCTTAGAAGCAACGTAATGAGTTTTGTAAATACATTGCGGCCTAGAGGCAATGTAATGGATTTTGAGAATGCGTTGCGGCTTAGAGGCAACGTATGAAGTGTCGAGGATTCACCTGCGACTTAGAGGCAAGGTAATGGGTTTTGAAGATATGATGCGGCTTAGAAGCAACATAATGGGTTTTGAAGATATGTCGCAGCTTAGAAGCAACATAACGAGTTTGTAAGGAGCTCATCACTGCAGGAAGACTTAGGTGATGGGCTGAATGTGTCACGACATGAAGGCTGAGGTGACGGTTTGAACCGTAGGAGGAGTATTGCATGGATTGACTCTTAGATGGTTGCATCGAGGGTAAAATTATTTGTCTGCTCGCTCGGTGATATATGTATGCATGTGCACTGAATGTTGTGGGTATGCAAAATGTATGATGTTTGATCTTGACATGGAACCCTGACTATATGCGCATTATGTGCAAAAGCGCTTAGTGTATGTATGCTCGGGATATGAAATATGTATGTGTGTATGCCTTGGAACGTTATGAAAATTATTTTTGGCATTCTCCGTTAAACCACTGGTTTAGAATTTACCAATTCCTTGGTGTTGTATGTTGTGTCGTTATAGCATTGTTAAACTTGAGTGTTAGCAAAATTTGAACATTGATTTTGTATATATGTAGGCGTAGACGTGAATGATGGCCTATGCGTAGATGTGTAGGCGTAAGCGCAGACATTGTGTCGTAAGTTTAGGCATAGGAGTTGACATGGACGTAGACTTTTTGTGCGGATGCGTAGATGTAGGCATAGACTTGGTATTGTTGAGTGCAAGCATAGGTGCAGACATGTGTAGGGACATAGGCGTATATGCATAGATGCAGGCGTAGACATTTGTGTTGCAAGGCGTAAGAGTAGCCATGTGTATGGATGTATACGTGGATTTTCCTTCGTTATTTTTTCTAACCCAAGCGTTTTTCGATATTTGTCAGATGCTTTTATTCTGTTAATTCCCCAAAATTATTTCAAGACAATATTCATGAGTAATTATCGTAGTATTCTGTAAACAAATCTGAGAAAGTAAAAACATGATTCGACAGATATAATGAAAACAAATGTTTTATTGATATGCCCCAGAGCGGGCGAGAATACAAGATGCAATTCCTAGAAAGAGGTAATTACAGAAAGTCTTAAAACAGTAAATGGCAACGAAAAAATGATAATCGTACCAATCTTTGTATGTCTTCACCATTTTCTGGATGATTTTCTTAATATTTTTGTTGGCTGCTTCGACGGCCCCGTTCATCTTTGGTCTGTATGGTGAATAATTGTGATGCTCGATTTTGAAGTCGTCGCATAATTCCTTCGTCATCTTGCTATTTAAATTAGACCCCTTATCTGTAATTACCCGCTTGGGACACCATATCTGCATATGATATTCTGTTTGATAAAGTGTGTAACCACTTGACTTGTTACGTTGGCGTATGTTGTACCCCAAAATTTCCCTCTCATTTATCAAGTATTTTCTCACAAAAGATCTCTTTTGGTTCAAGACTGCACTAAGGCTGATCAACTCAAGACACCTCCTTAAGCACTGATGACCAAAATTAGGGTTTGAGATTGCACAAAGATAATTGAACTTTCAATGCTTCATATGACTTTCATGGATCTTTATGGACCCCCAAGATTACTCATGTCAAGTTTCAAGCCTTGGATCACACTTTTGCTCAAACAATTGAGTAATTGACCTAAAAATCAACTGTATTGGGGAAAAAGTCAACTATGGCCAATTTACATTCAAACTTCATAATTTTTTATCCACATATATATTATAAACTCATATGTATCATTTTATCAAGTTTGGACCATAATTCCTCAAGAAATTTGATCAAATCATCAAAAGAGAAAAATGGTCAAAATTAGGGTTTTTGACTGAGAAAGGACAATTTCTGATTTTTGACCTAGAAAATGGTCAATTGGTTTGAAGCATGGTTCCAAGAGTTCAATTTCATAGTTTTGAGCTAATAACACGACCTAAAACATTGCTCAAGATCAATTGGATTGATAGTGAATTCTCAGTCAACTAATCAAAAGTCAACTGTACACTGAAAAGTCAAACTTTGACTTTTTGGTCAAAATCCAATGTCAAAGATCACAATTTGTCAAAACATGTCAAAATATGAAACTTATTCATCCAGAAATCAAAAAATTAAGATTTCATTTGGAAAAGTCAAAGTTTTCTAACTTAGAAACTTTTCTAAGTGTTTAAAACTTCATGTTTTTTCATAACTTTGAGCCAATTTTTCACCATGATGCAAGATGATTCAGAAGAAACTTTAAACATGAAAGTTGTATATATACATGATATCTACAACATTGTTTTACACAACTTCTTCTAAAAGTGCTTAGATCTCAAGTTATTAATCCATAAAATCATGTTCTTGAAATTGAACACTTAGTGAAATTTTGCCCTAGTTTTGGTCAGGATTTAAACCTAACTTCATGACACTTTTTCATATAGTTCCAAAGGGAATTTTCAAAAGTGATCCAAAGAGGGGTTGTACAGCACATTACAAGAGTTCCAAAATGTCCAAGAAATCCTTGAGATCATTTGTGAGCAAGGATAATCGAAGAGATGAAGTTAGGGTTTTCAAACTTAAGTTACAAGCCATTTCATGATGAACAAAAATTCAAATCCAAGCCTAGGCTGCATAATCTTTGTTTTACAGGCCTCAAACTTGTTTGAAACTCCATAATTAAATTTTTACACAACTGATAGAGCTTTAATCCAAGCACTTGAGCTTTTATCCAAGTTACATTTCCATTTATGGCACAAAGTTGCCATTTCCATTTTGATAAAGCACTACTTTTGCAATTGTCAACTTCTTGAGCTTTGCAGTTGTTCTTTCTGCACACACAACCCCTATAAACCAAAAGCAATGTGTCTAAAGCCTCTTTAAGCTCAGAACATTCTTGTACAACACTTTGAGTTTTGTCCTCTCACTTTTCTTCAAAAGCAAGTCATATAGCCAAAAGGCTAGAACTCAGAAACCTTGAGTGCATTTGATCTCTAACATTTTCCATACATATACACAAGTCTATTGCAACATAACACACAAATTCTAAGACCCCAAAACACTCCCAAGCACTCTGCAACTCAGAATCTGCCTTAACTTGATAGTTTTGAACCTCACATAGCCATCTCCAAATCCACTCGTGCGTATTGAGTCTTAACCATCCAAACACTTAATATACATCATATCAAAGTGATTCAGACCCATATTTCTTGACTGTAACTCCTCCATCACCATCCACAATTTCAAAATTTGAAGCTTGCAACTTGACTTGAGTTGGGAGTTTCAGCCATCCTCAAAGCAAAGTAGGAGTTGGAACACACCCAAGGAGGTCTAGGAAAGCAACATAAATCATGAGGCCATCACAAAGGTTGCTCAAACTCCATACACGACTCCAGCTGTAAGAGGTAAGTTTTCAAACTTCTATCTCTTCATATAGACATCATTTGATTTTTATTTGTGAAGATAAATTGTAGATACCATTGTCACGAAGATGTACATATCCATAGTTTGCATTTATATGGCCTGAGCTTAGAGAATTTTAGAGTTGAAGTTTTCTGAAATTTTTAGGTTTTAAATTAGGGCCAGAAAAATTCTCATTCATCTTTGACTGTTAGCTTAAGTTATTTACATGGTTGGATTCATGGGAAGAAATTCCACAACTTTCATGTTTGAACTTTTCATTTTTGTTGAGAGATGAAGAAGATACAAGTCCTTTGGCTGGAGGTTGAAGATGAAGTGTAATCATAGTGCGTTTTGTGTTATGTATTTATCCTTTCACACAAGTTAATGGATGTATCACCACCCCAGTGGTAAGGCAGCGCGTTGGTAACCTCAAGGTCACGGGTTCAAGACCCAGCACTGCCTTTTGCTTTTTCTTTTCACATTTTTACAATTGTTTTTTGGATTTTTGCAGCGCTGGGCTCCCCTTTGTTGGGCCTAACCTTTTTTTTGCTTATATTTACTCCCTGTTTCATTTTCTGACCCCTCTGACTTTTCTTTATATTTTTATTTTTATTTTTTATTATTTTATTTTTCTTCATTATTATTATTAATAATAATTATAATATTATTATTATTATTATTATTACTATTATTATTTTCATAAATCATATAAAAATCTAAAAATATTTTTATTTATTAATCATACTTATATATTTATTTTCTCTATAAAATAAAAAGATTAAAAAAACATTTTCCTAAACAAATTAATTTCTTTTTAAGTATATAATTTTTAGACTTAGGTTAAATTAATATATTATTTTATTTTCTTAGTTAAAATTAATTTAGACCTTAGGTTATTTTAATTAACTAATCTTCGTTTTATTTTCATTAATTTAAAACCTTTTTATAAAAAACCTTAAAAATTTCTTTTCAAATTAATTTATTTTCTTAATTAGTTTAAGTTAATTTTATCTAATTTTAATTAATCATTTTCTTTAATTAGGTCAAGACAAAAACCCCTTTCATAAAAAACAACAAAAATCATTTCTTTTTCCATTTATATTCTTGCATTTTATTTTTAATTTTGTACAATATTTAATATGGTTGTAATAGATAATTAGGTTTAATTTTATTACAATCCCCATTTGTAAATTTGTACACCCCTCCCCTAATGATGTAATAGCATAGTAATTTTACTTTTCGCAATTTATCGCTTTATATAAATGCTAGTAATTAGGGTTTGTATGAGAAGATAAAATCAACAAGTAGCAAACCCTAATCAAAGACTAAACAAAGCATGAAAATCAATACACTTGCACACAAGCACCCCTAGGGTAAAATCCACTTGGTTGCCTTATAAAAATGGCCATATTATGCATGTGAGATATCTTAGCAAAAACAAGCAAAAATACAAGATCATAGTCCCTCGATGACGCTATCTATGTTGCCTTTTCAAAATGATCTTAGTCCCTAAAGAAAGATGCTAAGATACCTTACAACATTTCTAATCATGGTTATACGATGACCCACGCCCGTCCATTTACATCCAAAGATAGGGCTTCTTACCAAATCAATGGTGTGATGCGGTGGGAGAACTGACTTGAGGTTTTGCGTTTTTTGTTCGCAAATGTTTCGGTTTAGCAAGAGTCGCCACCGACTTTTATTTTATCCAAAAGGAAAGGTAAAAAAGCACAGGAAAGACCTTTGAGATTGTTTTTGGGTTTGGGGGGTAGATTATGAAAAGGGAAGGTGCTAGCACCCTTTTCATCCATGGTTTTCCATGGGCTCTTAGTTACTTATTTTAGATCACTTGCTTTTGCTTTTCAATTGTTTGAAATGGTGCTTTTGTGTGTGGTTTTGAAAGTATTTTGAAAAGAGGCCTTTGTTTAGGCAACCTTTGTAATGATTCTTGTTTGAATGTATACAAAGCTGTTTGTCTTTTGAAAAATGTTTCAATGTTTGAAAGTTTGTTGGGAAATTGTTTTGAAATTGTATGAGTGTTTGTTTGAAAATAGCAAGGATGTTTTGCAAGTTTGATCAAGTAACTAGGAGTTGTCTACCCTACTCAAAGATCTTTCCTACATATTTTTAACCCTTTGACATTGTTGTTTTACCATTGCATTTGGTAAACAACTTTATCTTTGGATGTTAAACGGGACGGGCGCGGGTCATCGTATGACCATGATAACAATATTGTCAAGTATCTTAGCAAGTTTTTTGAGGGAATAGATCATTTTTGTTTAGGCAACCAAGATAGCGTCATCGAGGGACTACGATATTTTGTTTTTGTTTTATTTTGTTTTGCCAAGATACCTAGCATGCATACCATGTCCATTTTTAAGGCAACAAGTGGATAAAACCCTAGGGGTGCTTGTGTGCATTGTGTTGTCATTTTTCATGCATTTTTCTCTTGTATTTGGTCATGCTATTTGTTTGATTTTGGTCTTTTGCATACAAACCCTAATCTTACTATCATGGCATTTAAAAGCGATAAAATGCGTAAAAGTAAATCTAAGACTATTACAACATTATTATGGGGAGAGGGGTACAAGTTTGAATATGGGGATATTGCTCAAAAATAAACCCTAAAACTATTATTACAACCAAATTGAAATATTGCACAAATAAATAAATAGACAAATATTTAAATGTACAAATAAATATAAATATGCAAAGGATGTTTTTGTATTTATTTTTATGTGTGTAAAAATAAGTTTATTTAACTCAAAATAATAAATAAAAAAATGATTATTTTTGAAAAGGGGTGAAAACCCTAATTTTTGGTTTTAAAAGAAAATGTATTATATTCTTTATTTATTCATTTATGTACAAAGAAAATAAATAAAAATAAATATAAAAAATGTTAAAAAATAGAAATGTGTGAGAAAATATTATTTAAGTGTATAAATAATAAAAATAAAAATATATGATATTTTTGTATTATTTAAAAATTTTAATTAAGAAAATAAAGTAATATTAACCTAATAATTATTTATTATGAAAACAAAAATAAAATAAAAATATAATAAAATGCCAAAAATAAAGAAAATATTTTTTATGATTTTTAATGTTCAAGAAAAAATAATAAAGTCAGAAAATAAAAATAGAAATGAAAAATATGCAAAAATAAAGAAATGGGCCAATGGGGTGCAAAAAGCAGGATGTGGGGTGTCAACAGCAAGGCAAGCCAGGCCCAGCCCACGTTCCACTTCATCCCTGTCCTTGAGACAGAAATATGCGCGCGCCATGTACAAACTCGTATCTCCTGCATACGGGCTTAAAAACAAAAACTTGCAACATGAAAGTTATAGTTCATCATCCCACGATTCTAACCATATAAAAAACTTGATCTAACTCTAAGAAACCAGGGAGAATTTTATCACCCCCAATTTCTTACCTAAAAAAAATCAGCAACTTCAACATCCAAATTCTCCTAGCTCAGCTAACATAAATGAATTCTATGCATATGTATTGTTCAAGGACATTAAGGGCTACATTTTTGCTTCACAAACCTAAGCCTAATGATTCCTAAATAAGGAGATAGAAGTTTAGAAAATACCTGTTTCAGCCAAGTTTGGATAGGGCAATGTAGGAGTTTTGGATGAGGCCTGAAGGTCGTGTTAGCTTGCCTGAAGTTCACTCAACCTTTTCCAAAGCTTGGCTTGTCTTGAACTTGCCTGAATGTGCTTGTAGAACTCAACCTGCAAAGCTTCAAAGTAAGAATGGTGAAGTGTGAAAATGGAGTTACAGTGGTTGGATAGGTGCATGGACAGTTTAGGTATGTTGTATGGAGTGTGTTGGAAATGGTTTCAAGCAAAACGCACGAGGCAATGTGAAGATGGCTTGAGTTCTGCAGGGCTTGCCCTGTTTTGTGCAGAAATTGAGTGTTTGGTGTATTTAGGTGTTTGAGGGGCTTGTAACTCGTGCTTTCTGCTTGGTGTGATGTGCTGAAGTTGTTTGAAAATGTTCACAAAGCTTGCTCTTATCAGATTACAAAGTTATGGACTTTTTGCACACTTGCTTGTTTTTGAAGAAAAGGTTGAAGTTGACAATGCCAAGGTTGTACAAGCTAGCTTGAGGCCTGCTGAGAGTTGGTACACCTTTCCTGATATTAGTGAACTTTGTTTGCAGCAAAAGGCTTGGTCCATGGCTCGAGATAAACAATTTGACATAAAACATGCTTTATCAAAGTAGCAATGTTATCTTTTTGCCAAAAATGGATTAATTCAATGTGTAATGTTCTAAAGCTCAGAACAAAGCCTCTAACCAATGTATTTGCATTTATTTTTTGAGTGTAGAAGAGATTAGAACCTGTAAACAAAGTACAAGCATGCTTTGGACAGATTTGCAAGTTGTAGCAATGTGCAAAATGCCTTGGACAAAAGTGATGATTTTCCATTTTCAATCCTTCGATTCTCCCTAACCACAAATGATCTTGGAGAGTTCTTGGACATTTTGAAAATATTGTAACATGCTCTACAATCCATCTTTTAAATGAATTTTGATATTCCACTTGGAACTATGTGAAAAATTGCCATGAAGATAGGTCAAAATCCTGCCTAAACTAGGGCAAAATTTCACTAAGTTAAAAGTTTCATGGATCCTTGTTCACAAAATCATAACTTGAGATCCAAGCATCATTTGGGAAAACTTTGTGAATCAAAGTTGTATATTTTGTGGAGGACTATAAATTTCATGTTGGAAGTTTTCTTTGAATCCAATTGCATCATGGTGAAAAAGTTGGGAAAAGTTGGGAAAAAATAAGAAATTTTCATAACTTAGAAAATTTCTAAGTTATGAAAATTTTCCATTTTAAACCCTAATTTTCAAAATTAGGTTTCTTGGTGAACAAGTTTCATGTTTTGACACATCTTGATGAAAAATGACCCTTGGCACTTGATTTTGACCAAAAAGTCAAAGTTTGACTTTTCAGTATACAGTTGATTTTTGATCAGTTGACTGGAAAATTCATCTGTCAATCCAATGCTTTTGAGATCTTTTGAACCTTGTGATTAGGTCAATATGATGCCATTGAGTCCTTGAATCCATGCTTGAACCCAATTTTCCATTGGCTAGGTGAAAAATCAAAAATTGCCCTTCTACAGTCAAAACCCTAAAAATGACCATTTTGCCCTTTTGATGATCTAATCAAATTTCTTGAGGAGTTATGGTCCAAACTTGATGAAATAGTTCATATGAGTCTATAATGTTGATGTGGATAAAAAATTATGAGGTTTGACTGTAAATTGGCCACAGTTGACTTTTTTCCCCAATATAGCTGATTTTTAGGTCAAATGTCCAATTGACTGGGAAAAAATATGATTCAAGGCTTGAAACTTGGTATGAGCAATCTTAGAGGTCCAACATGAAGTATGAAAGTCACAGGAGGCATTGGAAGTCCAAAAATCCCTGTGCAAACTCAAACCCTAATTTCAGGTCTACAGTGCAAGGAGATGTCTTGAGCTGAGCTGACCCTAATCTGATATGGAGTCCAAAGAGTCTTGTGAGGGGAAATCTTGATAAAATGAGAGGTAAAATTTTGGGGTACAACAAATGGTAAGATAGCAATATCAAAGGAAAGGAAGAAATGAACTAAGACTTTTGAGTAGGTAGATTGTTCCTAGTTGCTTGCTCAATTTCAAATCAAACACTCTTGCTTATTTTCAAAACAAACACCAACACTTTCAAAACATCTTTCAAACTTGAAACATTTTCAAAAGATCAACACTTTGTATACATTCTTACGAACGAGAATCATTACAAAGTTTTCCTAAACGATGGCACCTTTTCAAAATACTTTTCAAAACCACACAAAGCACAATTTCAAACAAAAGCAAGTGATCTAGCAAGCAACTAAGAGCCCATAGATAACAATGGATGAAAAATGTGCTAATACCTTCCCTTTTCATAATCTATCCCCCGAACTCAAGAAAACATCTCTAAAGGTCTTTCCTGTTCTTTTCACCCTTTCCTTATTGGATAAAAGAAAAGTCGGTGGCGACTCTTGCTAACCGTAACATTTGCGATAAAACACAAAACAACCAAGTCATTTCTCCCACTGTATCACAGAACTGACGACTCTGCTGGGGGAGATTTTAAAAGTTGGGTTACCTTAGGGCTAGATCAAATTTACTTGCTTTCATTGTTTGACTTGTATGCTTTACATTTTGGTTCTTTGTTTGGGCTTGAATCCTCTACTCGGATATGGGATACCTTATAGGTAAGTAGAAGTACGTTGTGGAAACTGTGCGGGGTATACCGACACGGTCTAAGAAATAGCTACGTTAGTGCGACATATTTGTGGGTACCGGTAGCCCTTGAGTAGTCAAGGATAATACGGGGCCGCTGAGTGATGTCATGAAACAGTAACTAACTTCTAGAACCTTTACTTGACCAACTTGACCATTAGGACGTAGTGAGATGACCGACTTTGGTGAAGTCCGAAGTTGGTAGATACTCGATACTAAACTCATTGAGGTTTGGTTTTTTAGGATATTTCGGTCGCTATTTAAGAGGCTTGCGCTGAAATAATGCCCAAGGAAACAAACCAGTGATATTGAGCTCCCTTAGAACCCGATTACTATTGCTAGGACAGGTTTGAGCCAACTAAACTTCAAGAGGGTACTTACCTATCAGACTCCATGCAAGCCTAAACCTAAGGGCTTGTTTGTTTCGTTTGTATACATTTACTTGTACATAACATCATAAACATCATAACATCATACTCATATTCACTAACCATTTCAAGGATTTTTGGATTTATCTTTGTTCTGTTTTGTAGGATATGGATTCTATTCACAGGAAAACCATTCAAGTCAATCTCGTAAGGATCCATCCTTAACTCAAAGAGTTAGCATCAAGGGTTCCTGAGAATTCTCCATTTACCAAAAGACATGGTCGCCTCCTAAACTTGGTTACCTCCAAAACTGATGAGGACATGATGAAGGTGCTCTTCCAGTTCTTTGATCCTCTACACCATTGCTACACATTTCCCGATTATCAACTTGTGCCAACTTTGGAAGAATTCTCCCAACTCTCGAGGATTCCCATTCTCAATCAACTAGCTTTCAACGACACGGAAAGAGATCCAAAGCCAGAAGAGATTGCTCAAGCCTTACACTTATAACCATCTGATATCACAACTAATTGGGAAACAAGGAGTGGTGTCAAAGTTTCTTAGCCAAATTCTTGTTTGAGAAAGCTCAAAACTGTTGGAACTCCTTGGACTTGCAAGCTTTTGGGGAAATTGTGGCTCTCCTCATCTATGGGATGGTTTTGTTTCCAAATCCTGACCAACTCATAGATGTAAACGCCGTAAAAATCTTCATGTCTCATAACCCGGTGCCTACTTTGTTATGAGACATCCTACATTCTTTTCACTATCGCACTGTAAGGAAGAGAGGTATCCTCATGTGTCGCACTCCTCTCTTGGCAAGATAGTTTATTTCACATCTTCCCCAATCTATGTTGAAAAATGAGCAAGGTTCAAGATGGTCCCATAGGTAGATGACGCTCAGACATTCATATATTCATTGGTGTTCCCGCTCTTTGGAGAATGTTACTATCATCGACCGTTGTGGAGAATTCCCTAATGTCCCTTTGCTTGGCATTAGAGGAGGTATCACTTACAACCCTTTCTTAGCCCTACGACAGTTTGGTTACGCCCGGAGGGATGGTCCCCATGAGATGCTTATCCAAGGATTGGTATTTGACTACGAGAATGACGATCAAGGTTACCGCCAGAGGTTTATCCGATCCTAGAGGATGTTGAACAAGGTGGATAGAAAGACGTTAGGACACAAGAACTCTATTCCCCTCTAGCCTTATCTTAAACGGGTGCGAGCTCATGCTCAGAAACTTGTGATTCCTTATCCCTCCATCTTACCAGTCATCGTGGATCCCGTGGTCGAAGGAGATGTTCCCTACACAATCCTCCATCCCGACATGCCTACCTCTCTCGAAGACTTACAAAAGAGTTGGATCCAACTGAAGGAAGAACGAGATACTTTCGAGGCTCAATTCTATGCTAGTTAAAAGAGGGCCTTGGAGCTTACGAAGCAGCTACAAGAAGAGAAAAGTGTGAACGCTTATCTCGCACCAAAGAGGATGCGTTCGGTATTTTTATCTTAGAAAGTTATTTTGTAAGCCCAAGAGGCATGATGTAATATTTCTTGTTTTGTCTAATGAGAATTAACATTTGTTCATTCTTTTGTCTATACAAATTTAAATTTCATTAATCCTTGAAATCATTTGCATGTACATATTCCATGCATCATAACATGATAGGTTTTCGCATAACAGGTTTCCTTATCTTTCTGCTGTTTATTTCAGCAAGATGGATCTAGAGAAAATTGTGAAGGATCTCCAAACCCATAATTCTCATTTTCAGGAGACTCTACTAGCCCTAGCCAAGGGGCAGCAAGATATGATGGCTTTGATGGCCGTTAAGAAGAAGCCAAAGAAGAAAGCTCTACTCAACATGGGTAGAAGGTTCAAGGAGACAGTCCATCAAATACCAGTAGGAGGAGATTCATCTGAAGAGGACGAGAACCATATTGGTGAGGTCAAGAGTACTCAGGCTGACTGTATCGATGATCAAGTATTCGATGCTAATTATTTCAACGAGCAGTATCCACCCGCTAGTATCAAATACAAGCTGTTAGAAGACAGATTGAAAGCTGTTGAAATCCAAGCCATCCCCGGTTTAGATTTTGACGATTTGGGTTTGATCTCTAGGGTAGTCATTCCCCACAAATTCAAAATACCAATCTTTGCAAAGTACGAAGGGGTTTCCAATCCAAGACTTCATTTGAAATCTTATGTGCGCAAGATACAGCCGTGCACTGTTGATAAGAAGCTCTGGGTTCACTTTTTCCAAGAGAGCTTGGCTGGAACGCAACTTGAATGGTTTTATCAGTTAGATGGATCTCATATCAATACTTGGGAGGATTTAGCTAGTTCCTTCTACCATCAGTATCAGTACAACACTGACTTGGCGCCAACGAGGGTTCAGTTGCAAGATATGACCATGGGGAAGAGTGAAGGATTTAAGGAATATGCGCAAAAGTGGAGAGACCTTGCTAGTAGGGTCCAACCTCCCTTGACTGATAGGGAGCACATCGACATGTTCATGAGCACTTTATCTGGTCCTTTCTTTAATCTGTTGGTTGGCTGCTCTTCTTCTTGTTTCACCTAATTGATCTTAACCAGCGAAAGAGTTGAAAGTGGCATCAAAAGTGGGAAGATCTTTGTGGCATCTACCTCCACTCTCAATCCTATCAAGAAACCTTTTGCTGCAAAGAAGGAAGTAAATGTTGTGTACGGGGAAAGGGCCCATACCAAGAAGAACGATCACCCGTTTGTAAATGCTGTCTGAATCTCCAATCCAACCCCTACTCCAAGACCATCTGTAAATCATCAACATTTTGAAACTCCAAGAAGACAATTTACGAGGTTAGGCATATCACTGTCTCAAGCCCTTCAACATTTTCTCAAGGCTAATTTAGTGACACTGCGCGATCCTCCCGCTAATTCTGACACCTCGTCACCAAAGTATAATCCGAATGCTAAGTGTGCTTACCATTCAAGAAGCCCCGGGCACGAGACTAACCAATGCTGGGCCTTGAAGAACAAAATCCAGGATTTGATTGATAACAAGACTGTTGAATTTGATCCTCATCCTACTCCGAACGTAATCACCGCACCTATGCCAAAACATGGCAAGGATGTCAATGAAGTTAACACCATGGGTGATTCTGATGAAGAAGCTGCATTTGAAGATTGGATGTATCCAACTACAACGGAGCTGAAGAATTGGCATGCGAAGGACTTTGTGCCCATCTCCTTCATTGAGGAGTAATCTACTTGTTATTTCTTTTCTTTCAATTCAAGAACATGTTGTCTGTAATATTTTAACAATGACTTTTCAGCCATTTTCCTGGCCCGGGGTACTTTGGTCCATTTGTTAAGGGTTTTATTTATGTTCATCTAATCATATGATCATTCAGTACATTGGACTCTTTTGCATTCAAATATTTGTATTCATTGTCTTTCCTTTCTTGCGAATACATTTTTTTAAAATAGCCATGTATCTTACATGCACACACACACACACTCTTGCAGGTCCGTATCCACTCTGGATCCTATTGCCAATGACTCTACTATTGCCGACTATGACTTTGAATGTCCTATCAACCAAGCCGAAGATGAAGGCGAGGAAGATTGTGACATACCAGGAGAGCTATCCAGACTTCTATTACAAGAGGAAAAAGCTATTCAACCGCACGGAGAGTCAGTTGAAGTTATCAACCTGGGTACTGAGTCAGTTAAGAAAGAAATCAGGATCGGCGCTAACTTGGAAAGCGGTGTCAAGAGCAGGTTAGTTCAGATGTTGCATGATTATGTGGAAGTATTTGCTTGGTCTTATGAAGATATGCCTGGGTTGGATACCGACATCGTAGTTCATCATCTTCCGACAAGAGAAGACTGCCCTCCTGTTAAATAAAAAGTTCGTCGCATGAGGCCTTATATGTCTGAAAAGATCAAAGCTGAAGTGATGAAACAATTTGATGCAGGGTTCCTAGATGTGACATCCTATCCTCAATGGGTTGCCAATGTGGTGCTAGTGCCAA
This sequence comes from Vicia faba, assembly GCA_948472305.1. NCBI lineage: Eukaryota > Viridiplantae > Streptophyta > Magnoliopsida > Fabales > Fabaceae > Vicia > Vicia faba. The sequence continues at coordinate 29,181 of CATIWC010001876.1, forward strand.
AGAAAGACGGGAAGGTTCGCATGTATGTAGACTATAAGGATCTGAATAGGGCAAGCCCTAAAGATGACTTCCCTCTACCACACATTGACGTCTTAGTTGATAATACTACTAAGCATAAAGTCTTCTTTCATGGATGGCTTCTCAGGCTATAATCAAATAAGGATGTCTCCCGAAGACATGGAGAAGACTACTTTCGTTACGCAATGGGGCACCTTCTGCTACAAGGTCATGCCGTTCAGATTAAAGAATGCAGGGGAAACATATCAAAGGGCTATGGTAGCTTTATTTCATGACATGATTCATCATGAGATATAGGTATATGTGGATGATATGATTGCCAGATCACAAACCAAAGAAGAACATCTTGATCATCTGTACAAATTATTCGAGAGGCTGAAGAAGTACAAACTAAGGTTAAACCCTAACAAATGCACATTTAGAGTACAATCTGGAAAGCTTCTAGGTTTTGTTGTCAGAAATAAAGGCATTGAAGTTGATCCTGCCAAGGTAAAGGCCATCCAAGAAATGCCAGTCCCTCATTCTGAAAAAGAAGTCATAGGATTCCTGGGTCGTGTCAATTACATTGCTCGCTTCATATCACACTTGACTGCTACTTGTGAGCCAATCTTCAAACTCTTGAAGAAAGATCATATGGAATGATGAGTGTCAGATTGCCTTTGACAAAATCAAAGAATACCTACAAGAACCTCCTATTATCATGCCTCCAGTTGAAGGAAGACCCTTGATCATGTACTTGACATTATTAGAGAACTCTATGGGGTGTGTTTTGGGCCAACATGACGAGTCTTCCCGAAAAGAGCATGCTATTTATTACTTGAGCAAAAAGTTTACCGACTGTGAAACCAGATATTCACTGATCGAGAAAACTTGTTGTGCTCTGGAATGGGCTGCTCTCCAGCTAAGACAGTATATGTTGACTCATACCACTCTGTTTATTTCTAAGATGGACCCAATCAAGTACATCTTCGAGAAACCTGCCCTTTCCGGACGGATAGCCAGATGGAAAATGATCTTGACTGAGTACGACATTCAATACACGACTCAAAAGGCCATCAAAGGAAGTGTACTAGCAGATCATTTGGCCCATCAAGCTGTGGATGGTTATCAGTCAATGAACTTCGACTTCCCTAATGAGAACATCATGCTGGTAACTGACTGTGCGAAACCTGAACCATATGACGAACCTGAACAAGGATCCCGATGGACTATGGTATTCGATGGGGCTTCCAACGCCTTAGGTAACAGAATTGGTGTTATGATCATTTCTCCCGAAGGTTGCCACACTCCTTTCACTTCCAGACTATGCTTCGATTGCACAAACAATATGGCCGAGTATGAAGCATGCATCTTAGGTCTGAAAGCTGCTATTGACTTAAGGATCAAGCATTTGGATGTGTTCGGTGATTCCTCCCTAGTGATCATCCAAGTAAAAGGATATTGGGACACTAAACACCCTAATCTTATCCCTTACAAGGAACTTGTGCTATCCCTAATTCCTTACTTCGAAGATATCACTTTTGAGCACTTCCCTAGGGAAGAAAACCAGTTGGCTGACGCTTTAGAAACCATGTCTTCAATGTTAAAGGTTAGATGGGAGAACGAATCCCATATGATAACAATTGAAATATTTGATGAACCTGCACATTGCTATGAGCTTGACACTGATGCGGAAAAGCCACGGTACCATGAGGTGTTGAGATACCTTGAAGCACAAGAGTATCCAGAGGGGGCATCTATCAATGACAGAAAGTTCTTGCGATGATTTGCAGCCAAATTCTTCCTAAGTAATGGGATATTGTACAAGCGCAACCATGATTCAACTCTACTCTGATGTGTGGACTAGAAGGAGGCGGAGGAGATCATGGAAGACATGCACGATGGTCTCTTTGGTACTCACTCAAGTGGACATACGATGGCTAAGAAAATCTTAAGAGCCGGTTATCATTGGTCAATGATGGAGATTGATTTCCATCAACATTCAAGAACTTGTCACAAATGCCAAATCTACGCTGATAAGGTCCATGTGCCTTCTATCCCTCTGAATGTCATGACCGCTCCGTGGCCATTTGCAATGTGGGGCATTGACATGATTGGAGAGATCAAGCCCACCGCTTCCAACGGACATCGCTTCATTCTTGTTGCTATCGACTATTTTACCAAATGGGTCTAAGCCGCCTCATTTGCCTCAATCACCAAGAATGTGGTAGCCAGATTCATCAGACACAACCCCATCTGCCGTTATGGTATCCCCGAAAGGATCATCACCGAAAATGGGACTAACCTCAACAGTTCTATGATCACTGAGCTTTGCACTCAGTTTAATATCAAGCATCATAATTCTTCTCCGTATAGACCGGAAATGAATGGCTACCGCAGTTCATGGCTACCGCACTTCAGCTAGAACATCAACTGGGGTAACTCCTTTTTCTCTAGTCTATGGCATGGAAGCTATTTTGCCAATGGAAGTTCAGATTTCCTCGCTGAGAATTATGAATGAGGTAGGCCTAGGCGAAGACGAGCGAATTCAAACGAGATTGGATCAGCTGAACTTGATTGACGAAAAATGGTTAGCTGCTGTTTGCCATGGTCAGACGTACCAAAAATGGATGATCAAGGATTTCAATAAAAAGATCAAGCCTCGAGTATATCAAGATGGTGACTTGGTGATAAAACGCATCATTCTACCACAAGGCGACCCCAGAGGCAAATGGACTCCCACCTATGAAGGGCATTTTTTTGTCAAGAGAGTTTTCTCTGGCGGTGCCATGATGTTGACTACCATAGATGGTGAAGATTTCCCACATCCTATAAACGCGGACATAGTTAAAAAATACTACACATAAGAGACTCGTTAGGTTGACACACCTAAGAAAAATAAGGGCATCCCAGCAAACCTAAAGGTTTGGGCAAAAATTAGGGATATATGCAAAAGATTATACACCCGGCAAGTTGAAAACCCGAAAGGGTGACTTGGGAAAAAAAGGGTATCCTGGTGGGCTGAAAACCCGAAAGGGCGGTCTAGGAAAAAGTTAAGGATTAAAAGCATATGACTATGTCTTGTGGAATCAACACAGTCAATTTTATCACCAAGGTTCAAGTTCAAACGGTCCAAGATCAATCCAATCAACTTCTATCAATAGTAAGGTACATTCGAAGACATTGGGGCAATAGTAGAGTTGGAAGGCAATGAGATCATTTCACATGGCTATTTGTTTTCATTCTCAATTTTGTTTTCCTTTAAACGATTTCCTCTTACTAGGATATCCGTATCTCTGTACAAAAATGCCTATTCATGGGAAAAATATCAATACAAATATACTTTGAAGTGCAAAATATCTGTCTTTGTTTTGAATGCAAATTTGTCCAATGACTAAAATTGAATGAACATATGCATATGAACATAATTAAAACTGTTTGGCACATATGACCTAAGCAGTAACAGACACTCACAAAGTCTCTTTGCATAGGATAATCCCCGACCAGGGTCTCAATCTCTTGGCAGCTCTCTCAGCTAAGTCGATTTTTACAAGTTGAAGCCTCGTGGATCTCTTCCTAAAAGAAACTCACTTCCCCAATAGGGTTTATTTCCCTAACATGTTTTATTTCCCAAACAACAATTGAGGAACCACAAAATTCCCCAACCGAGTACATCCTCCCCAACTGAGTCTGTATTCCCCCGGCATAGTCCATCCTCCCCAGCTGAGCCCGTTATTCCCCAGCTGTGTATATCCTCCCCAGTTGAGTGTATCCTCCCTAGCTGAGTATGTCCTACCCGACTGAGTCTACACTCTCCAGTTTAAATTTTCCTTTTAGATTATTGCAAATCCTAGGGCCACAACCCCCTGATCCCCAGTAAAGCCGTCAACAAAGCCTTTACTATTTCCAAAAAGATATTATGAAGCCTGGACCCGACCAGATATTAGCACAATTTTCAAGTTATTACTGAAGCCTGGACCCGACCAGATAATAATTTGACTTCTTCAATTGCCAAAGCCTGGGCCCGACCAGATAGCAGTTTAATTCCTACAAAATCATTATCAAAACTCCTCTTCTCCAGTAGAGTTTGCCACTATACCTAGTGAATTACTGAAACCTGGACCCGACCAAATAACAGTTTGAGTATCTGAAACCTGGATCCGACCAGATAACAGCTGATCTCAATTTCAAGATACTATGAAACCTGGACCCGACCAGATAATAGTCTAACTCTTCAAAGATATAGAAGAACCCAGACTCAACCCGACCAAGGTTTAACTAATTTTCCCCAGTAGAGTTTGCCTCTTCCCCAACAAATTACTGTGAAACCTGGATCCGACCACATATATGTTTTCAATTTCATCTTTTCAAGCAAGCTGTTGTGAAGCCTGGATCCGACCAGATAGAAATCACCCTCAGAGATTCGTTGTGAAACCTGGAAACCGACCAAATAACAACTAAATCCCCAAACAGTTTATTGTGAAACCTGGACTCGACCAGATAGCAATTAACCTCATCAACCTCAGAAATCTGCAAAGCCTAGACCCGACCAGATGACAGTTTTTCAAACAGTTTATTGTGAAACCTGGATCCGACCAGATAGCAATTGACCTCATCAACCTCAGAAATATGCAAAGCCTGGACCCGACCAGATAACAGTTTTTCAAACAGTTTATTGTGAAACCTGGAACCCGACCAGATAACAACTAACTATGATCCCCAGAGAGACACTATGAAGTTTGGATTGGAATAGATAATAGTACAACTTTCCAAAAACCATGAGACCTGGACCCGACCAGATAGTAGTTACCACTTCAAGTTACTGCGAAGCCTGGATCCGACCAGATAACAGTTAACTTCTGTATCCCCAGCAAGTTGTTGTGAAGCCTGGATCCGACCAGATAACTATTCAATTTCAAGAAAATTTTCTACAAAGCCTGGAATCCGACCAGATAACAGTTAATTCGTCTCTTCCCCCAGTAAGTTGTCGTGAAGCCTGGATCCGACTAGATAGTAGTTGACTACTTCATCCTCAACAAATTGTGAAGCCTGGATCCGACCATATAACAGCTGACATTCAAGAGATATTCTCCAGTGAAAGCATCCTTTCAATAAAGTTTGAGGATATGAATATTCTTCATCCCCAATGGCAATCAGGGATTCAACCCCCCAGAATTTCCTCAGCAGCAGTCAGGGATTTATTTTCCCGGACAAAAACATACATCTCACATTCATACATCATAGCATGTACATACCATATGTATTTAACATAATACCACATCTGGTGAACATCATGCAGACATCTACATTTTACTAACTCTTTTTCTCACAGGTAAAACATCAAGTTTTAGTATAAATCAACAATATATTTATGCTGATACTTCTTCTAGTGTTTACCAACATTCCTCCAAACGGCATCTATAAGCCTATTCACCATCCATCTTCGAGTGCAAATTTCTGGGCACTCTAGAGTTCAATCATCTTTCACCTTCAAGTCACGAATGGAAGATCCGCCAATCTAACTCTTCAGGTTTAAGAAGATTGAACAGGGGCAGTTTTTGTAACCCAAAATTTTCCCTCTCATTTATCAAGTATTTTCTCACAAAAGATCTCTTTTGGTTCAAGACTGCACTAGGGCTGATCAACTCAAGACACCTCCTTAAGCATTGATGAGCAAAATTAGGGTTTGAGATTGCACAAAGATAATTGAACTTTCAATGCTTCATATGACTTTATTGGATCATTATGGACCCCAAATATTACTCATGTCAAGTTTCAAGCCTTGGATCACACTTTTGCTCAGTCAATTGAGTAGTTGACCCAAAAATCCACTGTATTGGGGAAAAAGTAAACTATGGCCAATTTACAGTCAAACTTCATAATTTTTGATCCACATAAATATTATAAACTCATATGTATCATTTGATGAAGTTTGGACCATAATTCCTCAAGAAATTTGATCAAATCATCAAAAGGGCAAAATGGTCAAAATTAGGGTTTTTGACTGAGAAAGGGCAATTTCTGATTTTTGACCTAGAAAATGATCAATTGGTTTGAAGCATGGTTTCAATATTTCAATTGCATCTTTTTGACCTAATAGCTTGACCTAAAACATTGCTCAAGATCAATTGGATTGATAGTGAATTCTCAGTCAACTGATCAAAAGTCAACCATACACTGAAAAGTCAAACTTTGACTTTTTGGTCAAAATCCAATTTCAAAGATCACAATTCATCAAAACATGTCAAAATATGAAACTTATTCATCAAGAAATCAAAAAGTCAAGATTTCATTTTGAAAAGTCAAAGTTTTCTAACTTAGAAATTTTTCTAAGTGTTTAAAACTTCATGTTTTTTCATAACTTTGAGCCAATTTTTCACCGAGATGCAAGATAATTTAGAATAAACTTTCAACATGAAAGTTGTATATCTCCATGATATCTAAAACACTGATTTACACAACTTCTTCTAAAAGTGCTTAGATCTCAAGTTATTAATTCATAAAGTCATGGTCTTGAACACAGTGAAATTTTTCCCTAGTTTTGGTCAGGATTTTGACCTAACTTCATGGCACTTTTTCATATAGTTCCAAAGGGAATTTTAAAAAGTGATTCAAAGAGGGGTTGTAGAGAACATTACAAGCTTTCCAAAATGTCAAAGAACTTTTTGAGCACATTTGTGAGCAAGGAGAATCGAAGAGATGAAGTTAGGATTTTCAAACTTAAATTACAAGCCATTTCATGATGAACAAAAATTCAAATCCAAGCCTAGGCTGCATAATATTTGCTTTGCAGGCCTCAAACTTGTTTTTCACTCCATAATTAAATGTTTACACAGCTGATAGAGTTTTAATCCAAGCACTTGAGCCTTTATCCAAGTTACATTTCCATTTATGGCACAAAGTTGCCATTTCCATTTTGATAAAGCACTACTTTTGTAATTGTCAACTTCTTGAGCTTTGCACTTGTTATTTCTGCACACAAACCCCCTATAAACCAAAAGAAATGTGTCTAAAGCCTCTTTGAGCTCAGAACATGCTTGTACAACACTTTTAGTTTTGTCCTCTCACTTTTCTTCAAAAGCAAGTCATAGAGCCAAAAGGCTAGAACTCAGAAACCTTGAGTGCATTTGATCTCTAACCTTTTCCGTACATATACACAAGTATATTGCAACATAACACACAAATGCTAAGACCCCAAAACACTCCCAAGCACTCTGCAACTCAGAATCTGCCTTAACTTGACAATTTTGAACCTCACATAACCATCTCCAAATCCACTCGTGCGTATTGAGTCTTAACCATCCAAACACTTAATATACATCATATTAAAGTGATACAGACCCATGTTTCTTGACTGTAACTCCTCCATCACCATCCACAATTTCAAAATTTGAAGCTTGCAACTTGACTTGAGTTGGGAGTTTCAGCCATCCTCAAAGCAAAGTAGGAGTTGGAACACACCCAAGGAGGTCCAGGCAAGCTACATAAATCATCAGGCCATCACAAAGGTTACTTAAACTCCATACACGACTCCAGCTGTAAGAGGTAAGTTTTCAAACTTCTATCTCTTTATACATGAATCATTTGATTTTGATTTGTGAAGATAAAATGTAGATATCATTGTCACGAAGCTGTACATATCCATAGTTTTCATTTATATGGCCTGAGCTTAGAATTTTAGAGTTGAAGTTTTCTAAAATTTTTAGGTTTTAAATTAGGGCAAGAAAAATTCTCATTCATCTTTGACTGTTAGCTTAAGTTATTTACATGGTTGGATTCGTGGGAAGAAATTCCACAACTTTCATGTTTGAACTTTTCATTTTTGTTGAGAGATGAAGAAGATATAGGTCCTTTGGCTGGAGGTTGAAGATGAAGTGTAATCAGGGCGCGTTTTGTGTTATGTATTTATCCTTTCACACAAGTTAACGGATGTATCACCACCCCAGTGGTAAGGCTGCGTGCTGGTAACCTCAAGGTCACGGGTTCAAGACCCAGTGCTGCCTTTTGCTTTTTCTTTTCACATTTTTACAGTTTTTTTTTGGATTTTTGCAGTGCTGGGCTCCCCTTTGTTGGGCCTAACCTTTTTTTGCTTATTTTTACTCCCTGTTTCATTTTCTGACCCCCTTGACTTTTCTTTATATTTTAATTTTTCTTTTTTATCATTTTATTTTTCTTCATTATTATTATTAATAATAATAATATTATTATTATTACTATTATTATTTTCATAAATCATATAAAAATCTAAAAATATTTTTATTTATTAATCATACTTATATATTTATTTTTTCTATAAAACAAAATGACTAAATTTTTTTTTTCGTAAACAAATTAATTTCTTTTTAAGTATATAATTTTTAGACTTAGGTTAAATTAATATATTATTTTATTTCTTAGTTAAAATTAATTTAGAACTTAGGTTATTTTAATTAATTAATCTTCATTTTATTTTCATTAATTTAAAACCTTTTCACAAAAAACCCTAAAAATCCTTTTCAAATTAATTTCTTTTCTTAATTTGTTTAAGTTAATTTTATCTAATTTTAATTAATCATTTTCTTTAATTAGGTCAAGACAAAAACCCCTTTTATAAAAAGCAACAAAAATCATTTCTTTTTCCATTTATATTTTGCATTTTATTTTTAATTTAGTATAATATTCAATATGGTTGTAATAGATAATTAGTTTAATTTTATTGCAATCCCCATTTGTAAATTTGTACACCCCCTCCCCTAATGATGTAATAGCGTAGCAATTTTACTTTTCGCAATTTATCACTTTATATAAATGCTAGTAATTCGGGTTTGTATGAGAAGATAAAATCAACAAGTAGCAAACCCTAATCAAAGACTAAACAAAGCATGAAAATCAATACACTTGCACACAAGCACCCCTAGGGTAAAATCCACTTGGTTGCCTTATAAAAATGGCCATATTATGCGTGTGAGGTATCTTAGCAAAAACAAGCAAAAATACAAGATCATAGTCCGTCGATGACGCTATGTATGTTGCCTTTTCAAAATGATCTTAGTCCCTAAATAAAGATGCTAAGATACCTTACAACATTGCTAATCATGGTTATACGATGAACCACGCCCGCCCCTTTACATCCAAAGATAAGGCTTCTTACCAAATCAATGGTAATATAACAATATCAAAGGAAAGGAAGAAATGAACTAAGACTTTTGAGTAGGTAGATTGTTCCTAGTTGCTTGCTCAATTTCAAATCAAACACTCTTGCTTATTTTCAAAACAAACACCATCACTTTCAAAACATCTTTAAAACTTGAAACATTTTGAAAAGATCAACACTTTGTATACATTCTTACGAACGAGAATCATTACAAAGTTTTACTAAATGATGACGCCTTTTCAAAATACTTTTGAAAACCATACAAAGAACAATTTCAAACAAAAGCAAGTGATCTATCAAGCAACTAAGAGCCCATAGATAACTATGGATGAAAAGGTTGCTAATGCCTCCCCTTTTCATAATCTATCCCCTGAACTCATGAAAACATCTCTAAAGGTCTTTCCTTTTCTTTAAAGCCTTTCCTTATTGGATAAAAGAAAAGTCGGTGTCGACTTTTTCTAACCGCAACATTTGTGATAAAATGCAAAACAACCAAGTCAGTTCTCCCACCGTATTACAGTGTAGGATGCTGCTTCCACCCATTTGGTAAAGTATTCGATGGCTACCAATATAAAGCGGTGTCCGTTGGATGCTTTCGGCTCGATCATACCAATCATATTAACTCCCCACATTGAAAATGGCCAAGGGGAGCTCATGACGTTCAGAGGAGTTGGTGGTACATTTATCCCATCGGCGTAGATCTGACACTTATGGCATGTCTTTGTGTAGTGATAGCAATCAACTTCCATTGTTAACCAGCAATACCCTGCTCGCAGAATCTTTCTAGCCATGATGTGCCCGTTTGTATGAGTCCCGAAGGTGCCTTTGTGGATTTCTCTCATGAGTGTATCTGCTTCTTGCTTTTCCACACATATGAGTAGTACCATGTCGTAATTTCTTTTGTATACCACTCCATTACTTAGAAAGAATTTGGAATCTAACCTGTGCAAGGTTCACTTGTCAATGATAGAGGCATTTTCCGGGTACTCCTACCTTTCCAAGTACTTCTTGATGTCATAAAACCAAGGTTTATTGTCGGGTCCTTCCTTAATAGCAAGGCAGTGTGCAGGTTCTTCAAAATGTCTAATTGTTATACGCGGTTCGTAATTCGGCCAAGTCACTTTGAACATAGCTGATAGGGTTGCCAGAGCGTCCGCCATTTGATTTTCCTCTCGTGGGATATGACTGAAAGTGATTTCTGTAAATTCTGCAGCTAACTTTAAAACATGTTCCTGATATGGAATCAGTTTAGGGTGTTTAGTATCCCATTCGCCATTAACCTGATATAAGACTAACGCAGAATCCCCGAACACTTCCAGGTGCTTTATTCTTAAATCGATGGCATCTTCTAACCCTAGTATACAGGCTTCGTATTTGACGACGTTGTTGGTGCAGTAAAAACATAACTTGGCAGTGTAGGGGTGGTGTTGATTCTTCGGATATGATAACACTGCCCCTACACCGTGACCTAGTGCATTTGAATCCCCGTCGAACGTGAGTGTCCAACGTGCCCATGGCTCGGGCCCTTCATCAGGTCCTGGTATTTCGTAGTTAGTTATAAATATGACATCTTCGTCGGGAAAGTCGAACTTCATGGGCTGATATTCCGATAGCGGTTGGTGAGCAAGATCATCAGCTAGTACGCTACCTTTGATGGCTTTTTGTGTGACATATTGGATGTCATATTCTGATAGTAACATCTTCCATTGTGCAATTATTTTTATAAGAGATAGCTTTTCAAACACGTATTTTAGAGGATCCATTCTTGCTATTAACCATGTAGTATGGGTTAACATATATTGCCTCATCCTCTTGGTATCCCAAGACAATGCACAACAAGTTTTCTCAAGGAGTGAGTACCTGGTCTGGTAATCGGTGAATTTCTTACTGAGGTAATAGATTGCATGCTCCTTTCTACCAGTTTCATCCCGTTGTCCCAAAACACAACCCATTGACCCTTCGAGCACTGTCAAGTACATGATGAGTGGCCTTCGGGGACTGGTGGTATTAAGAATGGTGGCTCTTGCAGATACTATTTTATTGTTTCGAAGGCAGTTTGACAATAGTCATTCCATACTACCGTCTGATCTTTCCGTAATAAATTGAATATTGGTTCACACGTAGCTGTTGGATGCGATATGAACCTTGATATGTAGTTCAATCTCCCTAAGAAACCACGTACTTTTTTTTCTGTCCTTGGAGCGGGCATCTCTTGTATGGCTTTTACTTTGTCTGGATCCACCTCGATGTCTCGTTGGCTTATGATAAAACCTAACAATTTGCCTGATCTGACGCCAAAGGTGCATTTATTTGGGTTCAACCTTAGTCTGAACTTACGTAGCTTCTCAAATAACGTTTGAAGATGTGTGATATGTTCCTCCTCCGTATGGGATTTGGAAATCATATCATCGACGTATACTTCAACCTCCTTGTGGATCATATCATGGAATAACGTGACCATTTCCCTTTGATAAGTTGCCCCTGCGTTCTTGAGACCGAATGACAATTACTTTGTAACAGAAAGTTCCCCAAGGTGTCATGAAGGTAGTCTTTTCCATGTTCTAAGGCTCCATTTTGATTTGGTTATAGCCCGAGAAACCGTCCATAAATGAGAATATCGAGGCTTGAGCTGTATTGTCCACTAGGACATCTATGTGAGGTAACGAAAAATCGTCTTTGGGGCTTGCCTTGTTTAGGTCTCGATAATCTACACACATGTGTACTTTTCCATCCTTCTTGGGTACTAGTACAATGTTAGCTATCCAGGGTGGATAGTCTACCAATGCTAGGAACCCTGCGTCAAATTGGATGGGTTCTTCTATGTTTTTTCCTGACTGGAGAACAACCTTCTTTGAGAGGTGTGATCGGTGGGAATGAGAACTGACGGTTTTGGAATGCTGGTTCGCGTCTGCGTTTGTTTTCGCAAAACGTCGCGGTAAGCAAGAGTCGCCACCGTCTTTTATTTTATCCAACAAGGAAAGGACAAAAGCACAAAAAAATTCCTTTTTGAGATGTTTCTAGGGTTCGAGAGGTAGATTATAGAAAGGGAAGGTGTTAGCACCCTTTCTATCCGTGGTTATCCACGGGCTCTTAGGTACTTGCTCACTATGTTTTCAAAAATTTGCTTTTCTTTGTGATTGTGGGTTTGAAAAGAGTTTTTGTTTGAAAGAGAGTGTAAGTGCAAAAAGTTTTGTTTTGTTTTTTCAAAAGAGCAAGTACTTAAGAACATCTACCTACTCAAAAAGGAATTAAGCTGTGTAAATGTCCTTTCCTTGTTGGATAAAATAAAAGAGGGTGGCGACTCTTGCTTACCGCGACATTTTGCAAAAACAAACGCAGACGCGAACTAGCATTCCAAAACAGTCAGTTCTCATTCCCACCAATCACAGAACTGGCGACTCTGCTGGGGAAGTAATAAGTGAGGTGTACCGTAGGATTAGATCACCATGTTTTCAATTGTATGCTTTGTGTGCTTTAACTTTGTGGGCTTGTATCGGAGTTCTATAGATCCTAACCCGGATCTGGGGATACCCTTTAGGTAAGTAGCAATAAACTGTGAGGGACCTGTCCGGCGTAGACCTACACGGGTGAAGCAGTAGCTACGTTGGTGTGACACCTTGGTCTGTACCGATATCCCTTGTGTTGGAACGAGGAGAATATGGGTCTTCTGAGGAGTCATTAAGCACCAACTAACCTTAGAACCTTAAATTGACCAACTTGGCCATAGAACAGTAGCAGTATGCTACACTCATTGAGGCTAAACTCTCGCGATGGTTCCGGCTGCAAGAAAAGGTTGCCAAACTAGAATTATGACCGATTGAGGGTAGTCAATGATATTGAGATCCTCTAGAACCCGGTTACTATTTTTAGGACAGGTCTTAACCAACTGAAACTAAAAGAGGGTAGTACCTAAACTTCATGCCAGCCTGAAATCTAAGGGCTCTTTTGTGTGATTTGTGTGCCTTTACCATGTTTGCCTTTTGTGAATACTTGTGGTGTGCCTTTACCATGACATCATAACATCATAACGTTGCATACATCTTGCATAAGGACTAACCCATTTCAAAGACAAGAGGGTTTCATCTTTGCTCTGTTTTGTAGGACATCATGATGCCCATGCATAGAAATACTATCCGGCTCAACTTTGTTCAACCACCTACTTTGCTTAAAGAATTGGTTGACAGGATTCCAAACACTACTTCCTTCATCAGGAGGCATGGTTCTCTTCTCGGTTTAGTCACCTCAAAGTGGGACCAACAATTGATGAGTGTCCTAGTCCAGTTTTATGATCCGCTATACCATTGCTTCACCTTTCAAGACTTCCAGCTGGTCCCTACCCTGGAAGAATTCTCTGAGTTGCTTGGTATCCCTGTTTTGGAGCAGACTCCATTTACTGGTTGGGAAAAGACTCTCAGGCCTGAAGAGATTGCCGCAGCCCTTCACCTGACCAAAGAAGAAGTAATGGCTAACTGGGAGACTAGAAGTGGAGTTAAGGGCTTTTTGGCTAAGTTTCTGGTTGGCAAAGCTAATTGCTTCTGGAATGACTTAGACTTCAAAGCATACGAGGACATTCTAGCTCTCTTAATCTATGGTCTGGTATTGTTTCCAAATCCTGATACCTTTATTGATGTTAATGCCATAAGGATCTTCATCTCTCAGAATCATGTACCCACTCTCTTGGGTGACATCCTTTACCAGCTCTATACTCGTACTACCCGAAGACGGGGAACTTTGCTGTGTTGTGCTCCGTTATTGGCGAGGTAGTTTATTTCGCACCTCCCTAAGTTCATGCTGAAGAACAAAGAAGGAAGGGGCTGGGCTCATAGGATAATGTCTCTTACTAATAATGACATTATTTGGACTCTCAGAGGCTTGGACGAGGTGGCCGTCATTGATCGTTGTGGAGAGTATCCTAATGTTCCATTGATCGGAACCCGTGGAGGAATCTCTTATAACCCATGCTTAGCTCTCCGTCAGTTTGGAAGAGCCAGAAGAGAAGGGCCTCATGAGATGCTGATACCTCATATCGTGTTTGATTTTCAGGTAGATAGCGACGGGCTGCGTCGTAGATTCATCAGGGCTTGGGATAGAGTTCACAAAGCTGACCCACATGAGTTGGGGCCAAAGACTTCTCTACCAATGGAGTCATATTTCAGATGGGTCCGCATCCGTGCCCAGAGGTTAGGTATGCCGTACGGAGCTGTCAGGCCTATTACTCCTGAAGTTGATGATAAAGATGGGGTTCCTCGCACTATTCTCCATCCTCATACACCCACTGATGTTGGCACTCTGAAGAGGTCTTGGGCGCAACTGCAGGAAGAATGGGATTCTTATCGGGAAAGGTTCAATAAACAGGAACAGAAGATCCAGAAGCTGACAAAGCAATTGGAGAACGAACGGATCCTGAATGATTATATCCGCACCGAGAAGAAGAGGCCATGGGAGCATTGATGGACTTTAATGTTTATTTTATAGCTTTTGTTTACTTTTCAGTATTTTCATTCTTGTAACGCCTAAAGGAAATTTGTTGAACAATTTAAATTCCGAAGTTAAAACTAATAAAGTGTGTTTCCTTTTTGTCTACAAAGTTGAATCTCGATTGTCTTTGAAAACATAAATCATACGCATTTCGTTTCATCATATGCATAACAGGTACCCTTTTACAGGTCACTTATCTTCTTCGCTGTTTATTTTAGCAATCATCATGTCTATTGAACCTTCCATTGAACAAGCTATCAAGGCCCTCCAGGCCCAGAACGCCCAGTTCCAAGAGTTGGTTATGAGCCTAGCCCAGGGTCAACAGGATTTCAAGACTCTGATTCTGAAAGAGAGGAAGAAGAAGAAGAAGAGGACCATCTTGTTCAACATCGGACGCAGGTTTGGGAATGGACTGCAAAATGAGGTTGATCTGACCACCTCCTCTGTAGGGAAAGACAATCCACAAGAGAGAAGGGTTCCTAGTCCCGTGGTCTCCGACAACGAGACGGATTATGATGAAGAACAGTATCCTCCTGCTGAGGATAGGTATAAACAGTTGGAGGACCGCCTGAGCGCTATGGAGATACAGAACGTGCTTGGGCTGGATTTCGGAGACCTAGGTTTATCCTCTGGGGTGGTGATTCCCCATAAGTTTAAGGCACCTGCTTTTGCCAAATATGACGGAGCCTCCTGCCCAAAGCTGCACCTCCGATCGTATGTAAGGAAGATCTAGCCTTACACAACTGATAAGAATTTGTGGATCCATTTCTTCCAGGACAGTCTTTCAGGGGCTCAGCTCGAATGGTTCTATCAGCTGGATGGGGCCAGTATCCGCAACTGGGAAGATTTGGCTACTGCGTTCTATAAGCAGTATCAGTATAATTCCGACCTTGCTCCTATGCGTACCCAACTCCAGGGTATGTCAATAGGGACGGGTGAAGGATTTAAAGAGTATGCTAAAAAATGACGAGACCTTGCTGGAAGGGTGCAACCACCTTTAACTGATCGTGAACTTGTTGACATGTTTCTGGGGACCCTGTCTGGTCCGTTCTTTAACCATTTGATTGGAAATTCTTCAGCCGAGTTTACAGACCTTATCTTAACTGGTGAGAGGATCGAAGCTGGTATCAAGGCTGGGAAAATACAGAAGGGTACCTCCTCGAGCACTGAAAAGAAGCCGTTCAAGAAAGAATCCAGTGCTGTCTATGGTTCAAGGAGACCAAATAGATCTGAACACCGCCAAGCTGTCAACGCAGTGGTCATTTCAAAACCTGCTGGTACTCCTCAGCATCACAACCAGCAAAGGGGTGAGAGACCTAGAAGGCAGTTCACTCGACTCAGCATGACCTTGTCCCAGATATTGCCACAGTTGCTGAAGACCAATTTGGTGACTCTAAGGGAAGCCCCAAAGAATCCGAATACTACATCATCAAAGTATAACCCCAACGCCCGCTGCGCTTATCATTCTGAGAGTCCGGGGCATAATACGGATGATTGCTGGACTTTGAAGAGTAAGGTCCAAGACCTGATTGATGCAAAAGAGATTGAGTTTGAGGCGCCCGAGAGGCCCAATGTTGTGACTGCTCCCATGCCCAAACATGGAGTAAATGCTGTAGAGAAAGACTTGTTTGTAGCCTCTGTGGATGATATTGTTACTCCGCTGATGACCGTCAAGAGGAACCTGTTGCTAGCCGGTTTATTTCCGGGATGTAGTGAAGGTTGCCATCTGTGTTCCGTTTCACCTACTGGTTGCCCATCTTTGAAGTCAGGCATCCAAAACCTGATGGATAATAGGGAAATCCTGTTTGAGAAGATTGCTGTTCCTGCCACCCCTACTGAAGAAGTGTCCATTGTTACCATTTTCAACAATTCTCCCAAGGCTCCCTCGAGGAAGCCTGTCAGAATTACGCCTGTCCAGAAGATTGCACCTATAATCATCACTGTTCCGGGGCCTATTCCCTACACATCTGACAAAGCTGTCCCTTGGCACTATGGGGCAAATGTTTATGTGCTTGGAGTTAAGCAAGAGTTTGATACTAGTACCGGCGTCAGCAACATCACCGGGCCTGCTAAAGTCACCCGCAGTGGTAGACTTTTCTCACCTGATATTGCGCCGCCAACTATCCAGAGACCTATTGTCATCACACCTGCAAGTGTGCCTAATACCATTCCTGATCAAGTTCTTAGTTCTACCCCTGTCACCGAGTCATCTGATGCTCGGGGCAAAGGGATCACCACTGATGTGCCTGCCCAGACGGAGGCACCAAAGACCATCAATGTTGAAGCTTCCAAACAGGAGATGGAAGAGATTCTAAAGATCATCAAGAGGAGTGATTATAATGTAGTTGAGCAGCTGGGGCAAACCCCCTCCAAGATTTCTATGTTATCACTGTTGTTGTGTTCAAAGGCCCATGCCAAGGCTCTGATTACCTTCCTGAAGACGGCTCACGTGCCACAAGAGACATCAGCTGATTAGTTTACCGATTGTGTGGCCAATTTAACTACTGATAATGGGTTGGGTTTCTCCGACGATGATCTGACTGCTAAAGGGAAGAACCATAACGATGCCCTGCATGTCTCCATTGAATGCAGGGGCACTACTCTCGCGCATGTGTTGGTTGACACTGGTTCCTCATTGAACGTCCTGCCCAAGAAGGCTCTAGACAGGTTGGATTGCGAAGGGTTGGAGCTAAAGCCAAGTAACATTGTTGTCCGGGCCTTTGATGGGTCTAAAAGGATGGTGCATGGTGAGGTCGATATTCCAATTAGAGTTGGTTCTCAGGTCTTCGATTCCACATTCTACGTGATGGATATTCGGCCATCCTATTCTTGTTTGTTGGGTCGTCCATGGATCCACAAAGCTGGAGCTGTGACCTCTACACTCCATCAAAAGTTGAAGTACCCGGTCAAGGGGAAGATTGTGACAGTACATGGGGAGGAAGAGTACATGGTCAGCCACCTCAACTCGTTCCGGTACATAGAGATGGATGGGGAGTTCATTGAGACTCCATTTCAAAACTTTGAAGAGGTTCCTCAAACACTAGCATCAGCTGAGACCGTGGTTGAAGATTCTCCGTTGAAGATGGCTTCCTTAAAGGATGCCCGGGCTGTTATTGAGAAGCGTGAGTGTGCAAACTGGGGCCGACTTTATGATTTCACTCAGAAGACTGACAAGTTTGGTTTGGGTTTCACTGTAGAAGCTCAGAGGGCGGTTCGTAGTGCAAGGATTGGAAGACCTCCTGTGTTCATCAGCAACTCAGGAGTAAATGCCATCGAAGATGACATGGAGGAATCTGAATTCGACAGTTGGATCTACCCTACGACCAACGATGGACCAAACAACTGGACAGCAAAAGACTTCATCCCTATTACTTTTGTTACTCAGTAATGAACTCCTCTGTTTTGAATTTGTAACAGACAATATTGTGAAACTTTATGGCTCGGTGTCTTACCCGGGGCACCGTGGCTTCATTTGTGAGGGCTTTTGTGTGCCATTTTCATATATCATTAATAAAAGCATTGGACGTTTTTTGCATTTCAAATCTTGTGCTCCTTGTCTTTCTTTATTATATATTGCAAAACAACTATTTACACACACTCACATATACAGGTCCCAATCCACTCTGGATCTCACTGGTAACTACTCTGCTACTGCCAGTCATGACTTTGAAAATCCGATCAACTTAGCCGAAGATGAAGGTGAAGATGATTGCGAAGTGCCTGGTGAGCTTGCAAGACTGCTACTTCAGGAAGAGAGGGCCATTCAGCCACATGAAGAGCCTGTGGAAACGGTAAATCTGGGTACTGAGACAGACATGAAGGAAGTCAAGATCGGTGCAAATCTGGAGCTTAGTGTGAGAAAACGGTTGATTCAGATGCTGCATGACTACGTGGAAATATTTGCCTGGTCTTGCGAAGATATGCCTGGGTTGGATACCGACATTGTGGTTCATCACCTGCCTACCAAGGGAGAATGCCCTCCGGTAAAACAGAAGGTTCGCCGTATGCGTCCAGAGATGTCCGAGAAAATCAAGGCTGAGGTTATGGAACAGTTTGACGCCGATTTTCTAGCAGTCACTTCTTACCCTCAGTGGGTCACCAATGTGGTTTCAGTGCCGAAGAAAGATGGTAAGGTCAGAATGTGTGTTGACTACAGGGATTTGAACAGGGCAAGCCCTAAGGATGACTTCCCTCTGCCTCACATCGACGTGCTGGTTGACAATACTGCTCAGCATAAGGTATTCTCCTTCATGGACGGTTTCTCCGGTTATAATCAGATAAAAATGGCTCCTGAAGACATGGAGAAGACCACTTTTGTTACTCAGTGGGGCACCTTTTGTTACAAGGTCATGCCTTTTGGGTTGAAAAATACTGGGGCAACGTATCAGCGTGCCATGGTTGCTCTGTTTCATGACATGATCCATCATGAGATCGAAGTATACGTCGACGATATGATTGCACGGCCCCAAACTGAGGAGGAACACCTTGACCATCTACAGAAGCTGTTTGACTGGTTGAAGTTGTACAAGCTGAGATTAAACCCGAACAAGTACACCTTCGGGGTGAGATCTGGAAAACTACTAGGTTTCGTCGTGAGCGACAAAGGTATTCAAGTGGACCCTGCCAAAATGAAATCCATACAAGAGATGCCAGTTCCCAAGACAGAGAAAGAAGTCAGAGGCTTTCTGGGACGTCTGAACTACATTGCCCGATTCATCTTGCACCTAACTGCTACTTGTGAACCAATCTTCAAGCTGCTGAAGAAAGATCAAGTAGTACGTTGGAACGATGAATGTCAGACCGCTTTCGAAAGAATCAAAGAGTATCTCCAAGAGCCACCCATTCTTATGCCACCGGTTGAAGGGAGACCTCTAATCTTATACTTGACAGTACTGGACAACTCAATGGGGTGTGTGCTAGGTCAGCATGACGAGTCTGGCCGAAAAGAGCATGCTATTTATTACCTTAGCAAAAAGTTTACCGACTGTGAGACCCGATACTCACTGCTCGAGAAAAATTGTTGCGCTTTGGTATGGGCTACTCGCCGGCTAAGACAGTATATGTTGACTCACACTACTCTGTTGATTTCAAAAATGGATCCAATCAAGTATATCTTCGAAAAGCCTGCCTTGTCCGGAAGAATAGCAAGATGGCAGATGATCTTGACTGAATATGACATCCAGTACACGACTCAAAAAGCAATCAAGGGAAGTGTGTTGGCAGACCATTTGGCACATCAGGCGGTGGATGATTACCAGTCTATGAACTTTGAATTTCCAGACGAGAATATTATGGTAGTAACTGATTGCGAAATACCTGGACCGGATGAAGGACACGAGGAAGGATCCCGATAGGCTATGCACTTTGATGGACCTCAAACGCTTTGGGTAATGGCATTAGCACTGTGATCATATCCCCTAAAGGCTCACATACTCTGCTTACCGCTCGACTGTGTTTCAACTGCACCAACAACATGGCGGAGTATGAAGCATGCATCATGGGTCTTCGAGCTGCAATTGACCTAAGGATCAAGTTTCTGAGTGTCTTCGGAGATTCCGCTCTCGTGATCAGTCAGATCAAAGGCGAGTGGGATACGAAACACCCAAATCTTATTCCTTACAAGGAGTATATGTTGACATTGCTTCCCCACTTCGAGGAAATAACCTTTGAACACTTCCCAAGAGAGGAGAATTAGTTGGCGGACGCGTTAGCTACGATGTCCTCTATGTTCAAAGTCAAGTGGGACAACGAGGCTCCCCGGATCATTATTTGGAAATTGGATGAACCTGCACATTGTTGTGATCTTGAGACCGAAGAGGTAACAGAAAAGCCTTGGTATCATGAAGTGAAGAGGTACCTCGAAGCTCAAGAATACCCCGAGGGTGCATCTGGTAACGATAATAAGTTTCTGAGAAGGTTCGCGGCAAAGTTCTTCATCAGCAATGGCATTCTTTACAAACGGAACCATGATTCAACCTTACTGCGTTGTGTGGATAAGATTGAAGCAGAAAGGATCATGGCCGAACTGTATGAAGGTACCTTCGGAACGCACTCCAGTGGACATACCATGGAAAATAAAATCCTTCGGGCAGGATATTACTGGTCCACATAGGAAGCCGACTGTTATCAGCATTCTCGAATATGTCACAAGTGCCAGATCTATGCTGATAAGGTGCACATTCCTCTAGTTCCTCTGAACGTCTTGACAGCACCTTGGCCTTTTGCAATGTGGGGCATTGATATGATCGGCGAGATCAGACCTACGACATCCAATGGGCATCGCTTCATCCTGGTAGCGATTGATTACTTTACGAAGTGGGTTAAAGCAGCTTCCTTTGCTACGGTAACCAAGATGGTCGTGGCATGGTTTATTCGGCACAACCTGATCTGTCGATATGGTGTACCAGAGAGGATCATTACGGATAATGGTACCAATCTTAACAATAAGATGATCACTGAGCTCTGCGAGCAATTCAAGATACATCACCACAACTCTTCTCCCTATCGGCGGAAGATGAATGGGGCTGTAGAAGCAGCTAATAAAATCATTAAGAAAATTGTGCAGAAGATGACAGTGACCTACAAAGATTGGCACGAGATGTTACCATTTGCTCTTCATGGGTACCGTACCTCAGCACGGACGTCAACAGGGGCAACACCCTATTCCTTGGTATATGGCATGGAGGCAGTCCTGCCCATTGAAGTTCAGATACCCTCTCTTCGGATCATGAAGGATGTAGGCTTGAGCGAAGACGATTGGATCCAGACCCGGCTTGATCAACTAAACCTAATCGACGAAAAGAGACTCACTGCTATTTGTTATGGTCAGACGTACCAAAAACGGATGATCAAGGCATTTAACAAGAAAGTCAGACGACAAGAGTATCAAGTTGGGGACCTGGTAATCAAGCGCATCATTTTACCTCAAGGTGATCCCAGGGACAAATGGACCCCTATGTACGAAGGGCCATTTGTGGTTAAGAACATCTTCTCAGGAGGAGCGATGATTCTAACCACCATGGATGGTGACGACCTTCCTCACCCTGCCAATGTAGACATAGTAAAAAGATACTACGCATAATTAAAGACCCGCTAGGTCGACTGACCTAGGCAAAAATAAGGGCTTCCCGACGAACCAAAAGGGTTCGGGCAAAAATAAGGGATGAAAATAAAAAAAATCTGTACACCCGGCAAGTCGAAAACCTGAAAAGGCGGCTTGGGCAAAAATGGGTATCCCGGTGGACTGAAAACCCGAAAGGGCGGTCCAGGCAAAAGTTAGGGATAAGCGTAACACTATGTCTCATTGGATCACCTTACATCCGGACTTCGGTATCAACTATCAGGCTCGGACGGCACCGGTCAATCAGATTCATATTCAACTAAGCAGCAAAGTGATGAGATGCTGGAAGACATAAAGGCGATATCAGAGTTGGAACCCAGTGGGATTTTTCACATAGCTATTTTGTTTTATTTTTTACAAATTGTATAAATCCTATTTGCTCGGAGGCGTTATCTTACTAGGACGTCAGCCTCTTGTACAAAAGCGCCTATTTACGGGCAAACTTCAAAATCAATACAAGTTCATTTTTCAGAAAAATTGCAAATTGTTTTTTCCTTTATCTGTTTTGTTTTGCAAAGAACGTCCAATGTTCATTTTTGATATATGCATTTGAAATTAATTGCTGCTCATAAATATTTACATGCGAAACAAAGGACTAATTACGGGTGACATCGGAAGTAGGGGCAATAAGAATTGTCTAAGCGATCTAGTTGCTCTGTCCACCAAGGTACCAAGGTAAGTTCAGCTGAAGAATGTGACCAAGATACCTTCATTCCCCAAGAGTAAGACATTAATGGTATCTCTCCCCGCTGAGACTTGCAACTATGAACAAATCAGCAATACTCTCCCCCAAGCAGAGTTGGTCTACCATCAGCCCTAAAAAAAAGTTGGGTATCCCTAGTAGATCTTAATATTCCCCAGTGGAGTATACAGATATTCCTCAGCATCTTCCCCAGTAGATCTTAATATTCCCCAGCGGAGTATACAAATATTCCTCAGCAAGCATCCCCGACAGTCTTAATATTCCTCAACGAAATATAAGAATGTTCCCCGGCGGAATACAGGATACCCCCAGTAGAGCCATTTCCCAGCGCAGTCTAAAAAATCTTCCCCGCTGGAGTTGAATCATCTTACCCAGTAGATTCTGGAAGCTTGTCCCCTGCAGAGTACAAGTGCATCTCCTCATCTAATTCAGAGGTTATCCCCACGAGAGTCTAATTGGGTTATCCTCAGCAAGTTGCAACGGAAAGATCATCCCCAGCGAAGTTCTTTCTATCCCCAACGGAGTTCATCATCAAAATCCCCGATAGAGCTTATCAACGAAATCCCCAGCGGAGTTATCGTTAAAATCTCAGCAAAGCATCTCCTCCCCATAGAGTAATCCCCCGCAGAGTAATATCTTCACCAGATTATTCCCCGACGGAGTCATCCTCTCGTGCAAGTTTATCATCTTCGTTCATCATCCCCAGTGGAAGCGAAGAATTCAACATCATTCTCCAGCAGCTATCCGAGATTTATTTTCCCCAACTAAAACATCACATTTTCATACATCATGATACATGCATATACGCATCATATCATACGATCTCATTTATGTTGAGAACATCATTGCTCGATCCATATCATGCATTGCATATGACTGACCTTTACCTTTCAGGAAAGATGCAGTTAAGTTCTCAAATTATGTCAAAGGAGACAAAACCAGTTAAATCGATTCCCAAAGATTTTTCTGATGCTAATTCAGTCAATGGAGACAAAACCAGTTAAATCGATTCCCAAAGATTTTTATGATGCTAATCCAGTCAAAGGAGACAAAACCAGTTAAATCGATTCCCAAAGATTTTTCTGATGCTAATTCAGTCAATGGAGACAAAACCAGTTAAATCGATTCCTAAAGATTTTTCTGAATCCAGTCAATGGAGACAAAACCAGTTAAATCGATTCCTAAAGATTTTTATGATGCTCATCCAGTCAAAGAAGACAAGTCCAGTTAAATCGATTCCTAAAGATTTTTCTGAAGCAAATCCAGTCAAAGAAGACAAGTCTAGTTAAATCGATTCCTAAATATTTTTCTGATGCTAACCCGTCAATGGAGACAACCTGTCAATGGAGACAACCCATCAATGAAGACAACCCGTCAATGGAGACAAGCCGTCAAAAGAGACAACCCGTAAATGGATACAACCCGTCAAAAGAGACAACCCGTCAATGAAGACAACCTGTCAACGAAGACAAAACTACCTATCCACCAACAATCTCCAGATGGCATCTATAAGCCCATCCTCCTATCCATCATCTCTCCAAATGGAATCTGTAAGCCCATTTACGATATCACATTGCTGATACTACTCCATGCGAGTGCAAATTTCTGGGCACTTTAGTGTTCAATCATCTTCCACCTTCGGATCACGAAAGGCACGCAAGCCAATCTACATCCTCAGGTTTAAGAAGATTGAACAGGGGCAACTGCTGTACCCCAAAATTTTCCCTCCCATATTCCTCAAGATTTGTCAAGAATGATCCTCAAATTGCTCAGAATGGCTCAAGAGGTAGACAGTCAAATCACCTCCTAAGGCAGTCAACTGAATTTAGGGTTTTGGTTCTTTCAAGGAATTTGGGGTTTTCAATGGTTCAATCAAGTCTCATAGGCCTATATACATTCTCAAGCACCTACATGCCAGGTGTGATACGGTGGGAGAACTGACTTGAGGTTTTGCGTTTGTATTCGCAAATGTTGCGGTTAGCAAGAGTCGCCACCGACTTTTTATTTTATCCTAAGGAAAGGTTAAAAAAGCACAACAAAAAACCTTTTGAGATGTTTTCTTGGGTTCGGGGAGTAGATTATAGAAAGGGAAGGTATTAGCACCCTTTCTATCCATGGTTATCCATGGGCTCTTAGTTACTTGCTTAGATCACTTGCCTTTTGTTTTCAATTGTTTTAAATGGTGCTTGAGTGTGTGGGTTTTGAAAATGTTTTGAAAAGATGCCAATGTGGTGGCAACCTTTGTAATGATCCATGTGGGGATGTATACAAAGATGTATGTCTTTTGAAAAGGTTTTCATTTGTTTTTTGAAAGTTGTTTTGAAAGTGTAGTGTTGTGTGATTTTGAAATTAGGCAAGTGTTTTGTTTTGCAAGTTTGATTCAAGTAACTAAGAGGTTATCTACTCCTAAATTTCTCAAAAGATTATTGCTATGTTTTAACCCTTTTAACAAGTTTGTTCCACCATTGTATTTGGTGGACAATCTTGTGTTAGGATGTGAAAGGGACAGGCGCGGGTCATCGTTTAGACCATAATTGCAACGGCGTTAAATGTCTTTGGGCAATTTTCTTTAAGGGACTTGATCATTTGTTTTTGTTTGTTTTTGAAAAGTTTTTGTCGAGGGACTATGATCATTCAAATTGTTTGCTTTGCCCAAAGAAGTTCAACATACAATATGGCCCAATTTTGAAAGGCAACAAGTGGAATACCCTAGGGGGTGCAAGTGTGATTTGTGTGTCCATTTTCATGCTTATTTATCTTGAGATTAGGTCATAACTATTTTTTTATCGTTTTTTCGCATACAAACCCTAATTCTAACATGTTATCATTAGAAAGCAATAAAGTGCGAAATTAAATTTACTAAGCTATTACAAAACCAAATATGGGAAGGGGGGTACAGGTGTTCAAATGGCGATATTGACAAGAATTTAAATCTAAATTATTACATCATTTTGAATATTTGCAATTTAATCAATGTACAAAAATTAAATAAGAATGCAAGATGCAAAAGAAATGTTTTGTATATATATGAAAAATATTATTTATGTAAAAGAGAAAAGAAAATAAAAATTATATTATTTTTTGGAGTATTTTGAATTTAGGGCAAAAACCCTAATTTTAAAGAAAATGTATTACTATCTAATTTAATACAAATATTTATTTATTATTTATAAAAATAAAATAAAATGAAGTATATTATGAAAAAAAAGTATTTTTGTATCAAACATTAATAAAATGAAAAATTCAAGTATTTTTATATTTTTAGCTTAAATATATTAATAAACATATATCTATATATATATTAATTTCTTAAATATGCATTATGTGCAAAATATTTAATATTTAATAAAATAAATAAAGAAAGGTATTTTTTATGTGGAATATTTTCAGAAGGTAAATAAAAAATAATAAAAAATGTATTTACACTATTTTTTTCTATTTATTCTAATAATAGTATATATAATATTTATGTATAAACAAAAGAAATAAATCAAATAAATATGCCATAAATTCAAAAAAAGATGGAAAAAATATTTTTATGTTTTTTATATCATGAGAAAAAATAAACAAAGTCAACCAAAAAAGAAAAAGTCAAAAAGAGTCAAAAATGAAGCAAATGGGCTCAGGGGGTGCAATAGCAATTAAGTGGTGCAAATAAGAAAAATTTCCAGGCCCAGCCCAGAAGACATGTCTTCTTCAACCTCTGAACAATATCCTTCAAGCAAACACGCGTTTTTTATCTCTGGATTCCTGGACTTTCAAGCAAAACTCATAACATGAAAAGTGTAGAGCATTAAGAGACGGTTTCAACCATGTAAAGAACTTGACCTAACTCTCTAAGATGAGGGAGAGTTTCTCCTCCCCCAATTTCTGACCTAACTTTTCATCAATGTTCAGACATAAAATTCTCTAAGCACACGAAATATAAATGAAATCTAATCATATGAGCATGTTCAGGGCTATGATTGTGACATGTTTTCTTCACAAACCTAAAGCTAACAATGCCTAATAAGGGAGATAGAACTTCATGAATGTACCTGTTCAGTTGGAATCGAACTTTGCAATGGAGGATGTTTCAGAGTGAAATGATGACTTGTATAGCTTCCTTGAAGTGTAAGGATGCTTTTCCAAGTCCTACTTTGTCTTGAAACTCCCTGAATCGAGCTAGTGAACTCCAACTGCAAAACAGAAATTTAAAAATGGTGAAGTGGCTTGGAGGTGTTACAGGTCAGGTTTCAAGTCATGGTTAGCTTGCATAGGTTGTAAGGAAGGTAGAGGAACAGGTTTGGGCAAGAATGCTTGAAGGGATTGAGAGATAGCACTCAATCTGCAGGGGTTGCCCTGTTTGAGCAGTTTCAAGGTGATTCTGAGATGAAGGGTGTTTTGGAGGTCAATGACTCGTGCCAAAGCTTGGATATGTTCTCTGGAATGTGTTTGATAACTTCTTTCTTGTGTGCTTTAGCTGAGATGAGAGATGGCACAAGTTATGGACTTTTCTTGAACTTGAAGCAAACAAAAGCAAGTTGGCTTTCTAGGTCAGTAGAGGACCCCCTAATGTGCTGCATAATCCTCTCTTGATCAGTGTCTTATGCACATAATCTTGTGCCAAGCAGATCTTCCATGTACTTTCTTGATTTGCAATTGGACATAAAGTTAATCTTTTCAAAAATGGAAAGTTCACTTTATCTAGTTTAGGATTAATCTTGCATACAATGCTTGCACTCAAAGAACAACACTCTAACACATTGAATATGCATTAAATTATTGAGTATGGAATGGTTCAAGGACCTGTAATCAAGCATAAAGCAAGCTAAGTTCAAATTTGCAAAGTTATGAACATGTTTTGATGAAGAACAAAAGTGAATTTTTGCCAACTTGTGAAATTCGAATCTCTCAAGTTATGAGGTTGTTTGATGAGTTCTTGGACATTTTGGAAAGCTTGGAATGTGTACTACAATCCATCTTTGAAATGCAAATTAAAATTCCAAGTGGAAGGGTATGAAAAGTGGCCTTGAAGTGGGGTAGAAAACCTTGTCAAAATAGGTTAAAATTTCACTAAGTTAAAAATGGTTTAGTGCCCTTATTCAAAAAATTGTAACTTGAGATACAAGCTTCAAATCAGAAAACTTTGTGAATCAAAGTTGTAGATCATGCAACAAGCTACAACTTTCATGTTTTGACTTTTGTTTGAATCCAAATGGATCTTGGTAAAAAGGTGGGGCAAAGTTGGGAAAAAATTAGGGTTTTTCATAACTTAGAAAAATTCTAAGTTATGAAAAATTCCATTTTCAAACCCTAATTTGCATTTTGTGATTTCTTGGTGAACAAGTTTCATGATTTGGCATGTTTTGATGAAAAATGAATCTTGACTCTTGATTTTGACCAAAAAGTCAAAGTTTGACTTTTCAGTATACAGTCAAAATTGATCAATTGACTGGGAAATTCAACTGTCAATCTTGTGTACTTGGGATCTTTTGAGCTTGATGAATGTGTCAAGACCATTTCATTGAGTCCTTGAGTCCATATGTGAGCTTGGTTTGCCATTGTCTAGGTCAAACAGTCAAAAATTGCCTTTGTGCAGTCAAAACCCTAAAAATGACCATTTTGCCCTTTTGGTGATCTGACCAAATTTCTTGGAGAATTGTGATCCAAACTTGATCAAATGGTCCATATGAGTTCAATATGTTGATGTGGGTCAAATTTCATGAGATTTAACTGTCAATTGGCTACAGTTGACTTTTTCCCCAATACAGCTGATTTCTAGGTCAACTGTCCAATTGACTGGGCAAAACTTGGAATCAAGACTTGAAACTTGGCAAGGGTAAACTTGGGAGTCCAACATGAAACATGAAAGTCATCTTAGGCATTTTAGGTCAAAACATCCTTAGGCAAACACAAACCCTAATTTGAGTCCACAGTGCAAGGAGAAGTCTTGAGCAGAGGAAACCCTAACTGGACCTTGATCTTCAAAGGTCTTGTGATGAGAAAATGTTGAGGAAATGGGAGGGCAAATTTTGGGGTACAACACCAGGTTTCAAGACTCACAGTGCCAATTTGCACAGTCAAAAGCTCCATTTGATCCACAGTCAACTGCAAGGGCAAAATGGTCATTTTGCAGTCAAAAGTCAGAATTCTTGGTCAACATCTTATTTTGAGTTCACAATCATCATTTGATCAAGTCTTGATCATGATTCCCCAAGAATAGCTCAAAAATCATCAAGATGCAAAAGTTACTATTTTTGGACAGCAGAAAAGTCAACTGTACCTTGACCAGGGCATAACTCTTTGATGGTTTGTCAGAAAAATTCCATCCAAAGCTCATTGTGAAGAGGATGCAATTTCCTACAATCCATCTTCACACTCCAAGTTCAAGAAATGCTCTCACAAAAAGTTACCAATTTTTACATTATAGGTCAATTTCAAAAGTCAACAAAAGTACACTTTAATTCAAAGGACATAACTTGAGATTGGTAAATCCAAATGACATGAGACCAAAGGAATTGGTTAGAGGACTTCAAGAGATTTCCAAAATGTCCATGAACATGGTCATATGATCAAAATTGAGCAAGATATGCATTGGAGAAGTTGGGAAATTTTCAGGAATTTGCAAAAGTCAACTTTGCTCAAAACACCTTCTTTTTGCTAATGGGCCTCAAATCTCTTCTTGAAACTTCACCCCTGACCTATGCACGACCCACCAAGCTTAATTGGATTTATTTTCTTATTTTTATTGATTAATTGGATTTTTAATTAATATTAATTCATTTAATTAATTTAAATTGTAAGAAAATAGAAGATTTGATTTTTAAATCAATTTGTGAAGCAAATATGATCAAAACATGCTGGAAAATTCGTGCACAAGTCAAAGATACAAAAAATTTCAAATTTGGCAATATTGTTCAATCATGAAAAATCAAGAATATTTGATTTTCAATCAAAGATTTAAACATCAATGCACATGGGTTGGATCCAAAATTTTAACCTAATTTGATTCTCTTATATGTATGCAAGCCAACCATGACCTAGAACACGTGAAAAAGCTGCAGAAACGACCCTGTCAAATTCAAGAATTTTGAAGAAAACTGAAAATATGTTCTTGCATCCTAGGCTAATTCAAGGTGTTTTGACCATTCAAATACATTGCAGGAGGTTCCAGGAACATTTTGCAATCGAATTCACGCACCAAAGCTCAAAGAATCGTCACATACAGTCCCATGGTTTGCACTTTTGATTCAAAACTATATATCTTAATTCATGCGCATTTAACATGTGTTTGTGATTGTTTTGCATTGCTAGAGATCATACAAAGCTAATGGCATGATTGCATTGAACTGTAACGCCCTGAATCGAAAGACACCATGACTGAATTTCTAGGGTTCTTGAGGTTTTAAATGGGGCTTTTCAATCAAGGAAAAATTGGGACTCATGAGATACATGGTTGAAATCGTGAGGCCAAGACGAACACAACCCATACCTCGCGAAATATTTATATTTACTGTGGTTCTATTCTCTATTTTTCCTTGCAGGAGGTAGTGGAGGTTGAAAACCCCCGCTATCTGATTCTCTTTTACACAAAACCAAGGTTGAAGACGCTGATGTGTTGACATCTGGTTGGCTTATATGAAAAGCGCGCGTTATTTTTTATTTTACAGCATATTGATTAGTTTCCCCATATAATAATTGTCTCTTATGCCAATAACAAATAAAACAGCTTAGTGGAGTGGTTGGTGCGTTGGCCTGGAAGCATTGGGACCTGGGTTCGAATCCCAGGTCCCCCCAAAACCTTGTTATTTTTATTTACAGGTATTCACGTGTAAGTTTCAAAGTGAGGTCCACCATACACCTCAAACCTCAGTGCGCCAGATGTCTCTAAGCATAGATCCAATGACCATGAGTGAAAGATCACCATACTCTCCAGTCAACAAGCATGTGGATAATCACAAAAGTCAACGTGGCTGGAATCTTGTTGGGCCATAAAATTCCAGAATCACCTCCTGACTTGGGCCAGCACCCCCCTGGGTTTATTTTCTTCTTCTCCTTTTATTTTTTATTTAATTTGTTTTTATTAATTAACTACTAATTAAAACAATTAACATTTTTTAATAAATTCAGAAAACATAAAAAATATAATATTTTTATTTATTAAATTTAATTAGTTATTTTGTAAATAAATACTAACATAATTAATTTAGTTTTAATTAGGTTAATCTTAATATTTTTGCAATAATTTAAAATTAATGTAGAATTAGGGTTTTTAATAACTTTTGACCATCTTTTATTTTTTCCTTAAAAAACATAAAAAACTCAAAAAAATATCTTTCTTTATTTAATTAATTAATTAGTCTAGGTTTAATTTAATTAAATGCAAAATAACAAAGATCTCTTTCTTTCTCAAAAAAGGGTCAAAACCCTAAAGACTCTCCGATCCCATTTTTCTCGCGTGTGTGATTATTCTTGATTCATATTTTGATCCATATAATTGTATTTGTTCGAGGATGTAATAGCTTTAATTAGGAACCTTTTTATCGTTTTTATTTAATTTCCCGCAATTTACTTCTTCAAGGGTTTGTTTTTGGCGATGTAAATACCCGACGCCTTGTAATAGCTTAGTTTTATTTTCCGCAATCATTAACTGCTAGATGTATGCTAAATAGGCTATGCATGACAAGACTTACCTTAATTTAAAATCAATCGTAGCTCACCATAACATGTACAAAGATAACATAACTGAAAACTGACACATTTGCACATGCCACTCTTAGGGTACGCCTCACTTGGTTGCCTCGACGTGGTCATTGAGTATATGGTGTTTTAGAGGTCTCCCTCCTGTCTATAGATCAAAGTTGCCTCGATAAAAAAAATGATCTAAGACATTAGGGTTAGCGCTAAGGCGTCCTACCATTGCTTTAGTGATCACATGTCCCATAATCGAATTGACCCGAAAGCTCCAACGACGGTGCTACCTACTTCTCAATAGTGGGATGGCACTGTCTAAAGGAAATTTACACAGCTTAATTCCTTTTGAGTAGGTAGAGGTTCTCGGGTACTTGCTCTTTCAAAACAAAACAAAGCTTTCGCACTTACACTTTTTCAAACAACACTTTATACACTCTTGAGGACATATACAAGAGTTAAATCGAAGTTTTCAAACAAAACTTTTTTCAAACCCACGAACACAAGAAAAGCAAAACTTTTTGAAAACACAGTGAGTAAGTACCTAAGAGCCCGTGGATAACCACGGATAGAAAGGGTGCTAACACCTTCCCTTTCTATAATCTACCTCCCGAACCCGAGAAACATCTCAAAAAGGAATTTTGCTGTGCTTTTGTCCTTTCTTTATTGGAGAAAATAAAAGACGGTGGCGACTCTTGCTTACCGCGACACTTTGCGAAACGCAAACACGAACCAGCATTCCAAAACTGGCGACTCTGCTGGGGATGAGAACTGACTGTTTTGGAATGCTGGTTCGCGTTTGCGTTTCACAAAATGTCGCGGTAAGCAAGAATCGCCACCGTCTTTTATTTTCTCCAATAAGGAAAGGACAAAAGCACAGCAAAATTCCTTTTCGCGATGTTTCTCGGGTTCGGGAGGTAGATTATAGAAAGGGAAGGTTTAGCACCCTTTCTATCCGTGGTTATCCACGGGCTCTTAGGTACTTGCTCACTGTGTTTTCAAAAAGTTTTGCTTTTCTTGTGTTCGTGGGTTTGAAAAAAGTTTTGTTTGAAAACTTCGATTTAACTCTTGTATCTGTCCTCAAGAGTGTATGAAGTGTTGTTTGAAAACTTTGTTTGAAAAAGTGTAAGTGCGAAAGCTTTGTTTTATTTTGAAAGAGCAAGTACCTGAGAACCTCTACCTACTCAAAAGGAATTAACCTGTGTAAATGTCCTTTAGACAGTGCCATCCCACTATTGAGAAGTAGGTAGCACCGTCGTTGGAGCTTTCGGGTCAATTCGATTATGGGACATGTGATCACTAAAGCAATGGTAGGATGCCTTAGCGGTAACCCTAATGTCTTAGATCGTTTTTTTTATCGAGGCAACCGTTTCGAGGCAACTTTGATCTTTAGACAGGAGGGCGACCTCTAAAACACCCTATACTCAATGACCACGTCGAGGCAACCAAGTGAGGCGTACCCTAAGAGTGGCATGTGAAAATATGTCAGTTTTCAGTTATGTTATCTTTGTACATGTTATGGTGAGCTATGATTGATTTTAAATTAAGGTAAGTCTTTTCATGCATAGCCTATTTAGCATACATCTAGCAGTTCATGATTGCGGAAAATAAAACTAAGCTATTACAAGGTGTCGGGTATTTACATCGCCAAAAACAAACCCTTGAAGAAGTAAATTGCGGGAAATTAAATAAAAGCGATAAAAAGGGTCCTAATTAAAGCTATTACATCCTCGGACAAATACAATTATATGGATTAAAATATGAATCAAGAATAATCACACGCGCGAGAAAAATTGGATCGGAGAGTCTTTAGGGTTTTGACCCTTTTTTGAGAAAGAAGGAGATCTTTGTTATTTTGCATTTAATTAAATTAAACCTAGACTAATTAATTAATTAAATCAAGAAAGATATTTTTTTTGAGTTTTTTATGTTTTTTAAGGAAAAAATAAAAGATGGTCAAAAGTTATTAAAAACCCTAATTCTACATTAATTTTAAATTATTGAAAAAATATTAAGATTAACCTAATTAAAACTAAATTAATTATGTTAGTATTTATTTACAAAATAACTAATTAAATTTAATAAATAAAAATATTATATTTTTTATGTTTTCTGAATTTATTAAAAAATGTTAATTGTTTTAATTAGTAGTTAATTAATAAAAACAAATTAAATAAAAAATAAAAGGAGAAGAAGAAAATAAACCCAGGGGGGTGTTGGCCCAAGTCAGGAGGTGATTCTGGAATTTTATGGCCCAACAAGATTCCAGCCACGTTGACTTTTGTGATTATCCACATGCTTGTTGACTGGAGAGTATGGTGATATTTCACTCATGGCCATTAGATCTATGCTTGGAGACATCTGGCGCACTGAGGTTTGAGGTGTATGGTGGACCTCACTTTGAAACTTACACGTGAATACCTGTGAAATAAAAATAACAAGGTTTTGGGGGGACCTGGGATTCGAACCCAGGTCCCAATGCTTCCAGGCCAACGCACCAACCACTCCACTAAGCTGTTTTATTTGTTATTGGCATAAGAGACAATTATTATATGGGGAAACTAATCAATATGCTGTAAAATAAAAAATAACGCGCGCTTTTCAAATAAGCTAACCAGATGTCAACACATCAGCGTCTTCAACCTTGGTTTTGTGTAAAAGAGAATCAGATAGCGGGGGTTTTCAACCTCCACTACCTCCTGCAAGGAAAAATAGAGAATAGAACCACAGTAAATATAAATATTTCGCGAGGTACGGGTTGTGTTCGTCTTGGCCTCACGATTTCAACCATGTATCTCATGAGTCCCAATTTTTCCTTGATTGAAAAGCCCCATTTAAAAGCTCAAGAACCCTAGAAATTCAGTCATGGTGTCTTTCGATTCAGGGCGTTACAGTTCAATTCAATCATGCCATTAGCTTTGTATGATCTCTAGCAATGCAAAACAATCACAAACACATGTTAAATGCGCATGAATTAAGATATATAGTTTTGAATCAAAAGTGCAAACCGTGGGACTGTATGTGACGATTCTTTGAGCTTTGGTGCGTGAATTCGATTGCAAAACGTTCCTGGAACCTCCTGCAATGTATTTGAATGGTCAAAACACCTTGAATTAGCCTAGGATGCAAGAACAGATTTTCAGTTTTCTTCAAAATTCTTGAATTTGACAGGGTCGTTTCTGCAGCTTTTTCACGTGTTCTAGGTCATGGTTGGCTTTCATACATATAAGAGAATCAAATTAGGTCAAAATTTTGGGTCCAACCCATGTGCATTGATGTTTAAATCTTTGATTGAAAATCAAATATTCTTGATTTTTCATGATTGAACAATATTGCCAAATTTGGAATTTTTTGTATCTTTGACTTGTGCACGAATTTGCCAGCATGTTTTGATCATATTTGCTTCACAAATTGATTTAAAAATCAAATCTTCTATTTTCTTACAATTTAAATTAATTAAATGAATTAATATTAATTAAAAATCCAATTAATCAATAAAAATAAGAAAATAAATCCAATTAAGCTTGGTGGGTCTTGCATAGGTCAGGGGTGAAGTTTCAAGAAGAGATTTGAGGCCCATTAGCAAAAAGAAGGTGTTTTGAGCAAAGTTGACTTTTGCAAATTCATGAAAATTTCCCAACTTCTCCAATGCATATCTTGCTCAATTTTGATTATATGACCATGTTCATGGACATTTTGGAAAGCTCTTGAAGTCCTCTAACCAATGCCTTTGGTCCCATGTCATTTGGATTTACCAATCTCAAGTTATGGCCTTTGAATCAAAGTGTACTTTTGTTGACTTTTGAAATTGACCTATAATGTAAAAATTGGTAACTTTTTGTGAGAGAATTTCTTGAACTTGGAGTGTGAAGATGGATTGTAGGAAATTGCATCCTCTTCACAATGAGCTTTGGATGGAATTTTTCTGACAAACCATGAAAGAGTTATGCCCTGGTCAAGGTACAGTTGACTTTTCTACTGTCCAAAAATAGTAACTTTTGCATCTTGATGATTTTTGAGCTATTCTTGGGGAATCATGATCAAGACTTGATCAAATGATGATTGTGAACTCAAAATAAGATGTTGACCAAGAATTCTGACTTTTGATTGCAAAATGACCATTTTGCCCTTGTAGTTGACTGTGGATCAAATGGAGCTTTTGACTGTGCAAATTGGCATTGTGAGTCTTGAAACCTGGCATGTAGGTGCTTGAGAATGTATATAGGCCTATGAGACTTGATTGAACCATTGAAAACCCCAAATTCCTTGAAAGAACCAAAACCCTAATTTCAGTTGACTGCCTTAGGAGGTGATTTGATTGTCTACCTCTTGAGCCATTCTGAGCAATTTGAGGATCATTCTTGACAAATCTTGAGGAATATGGGAGGGCAAATTTTGGGGTACAACAAGAGGTAATCTATAAACCACGATGTCTGTATCCAACCCTGGCATGTCCCCGTAGGACCAAGCGAATATATCCACATACTCGTGCAATAACTTGATTAGCCTGTCTTTGACGCTCTGCTCCAACATTGCCCCTAGATTGATTTCTTTTGGATCTCCTTTCGTGCCCAGGTTAATGGTCTCAATAGGCTCTTGATACGGTTGTATGCTATTAGCCTCTCGCTCTATTTCCCTCGCCATTTACTCGGAGAGTTCAAGATCTTCGTCATCTTCCTCTTCGGCTTGGTGGATAGGAACATCAAAATCGTATCGGGTCGTAGCAGTAGTGTTATCGGTAATTTTGGGCATGGATCTGCACATTTATCATGTTTTTGTGCATATTTTAGCGCTTGGAATTTGAAAATGTATATGCAAAGAAAGTATTTCCATTTTTATATTTAATAGATAAATGCAAAAGAAAGACGAGGATCTTAATTGAAAACAGAATATAACTTTTTTAATTATAAATATTATTTGAAATAAGATCAAATAAAACCCTTACAAGCAACCCCTATGCCTTGGGTTTGACATAGGTTCTTTCAAAACAAGAAACATTACTTACAAAAGAAAGATATCTCGGGAATCTCCACAGCAGTCCATCCTTTAAGCTCTTCTCCTGGGGCATCCTCTCTGATGAAGTCGGTTTCCAGTTTAGTATTGGTTTTGTTTGATATCATTGCCACGTGCCGACCATGCTCCGTTCCTTTGCTGACGAACGTCTCCTGGATCAGAGGAAATCACGCTTTACCTTTCAGAGTAGCCTCTGACGATTCTTAACCCAAACCAAAGCGATTCTTCTTCTCCGGAATTTCTGGGATCCTTCCCCAACGTTTTGAGGCATCACCTCCCATAGTCATTTGCAGATCTCTCCATGATGTCACTTTAGTCTTGTTACCCTTCTCAACCGGTAGTGTTACCATTGACGCAATTTCCAACACCTGGAACGGGGTAGCCATGCAATCTTCGTTGACACTGATATATCTGTATGATTCAATATGGCTTACAAAAATGTCTTCTTAACCGTCAATTATGATCAACTTTCCTTTTACTAAGAACTTCAACTTTTGATGCAGGGTCGAGGTTATTACCCCAGCCGCATGGATCCAAGGTCTCCCCAGTAAACAAGTGTATGCTGGTTCGATGTCTATGACCTGAAAAGTGATATTGAAGATATGCAGCCCAATCTTAACTGTAAGGTCCACCTCTCCTAGTACCGAGCTTCGAGAACCGTCAAATGCCTTTACTATTATCGCACTTGGTCTCATTGTCACATCGTCTATTGTTAACTTTACGAGACATGACTTTGGCAACATGTTAAGAGCGGAACCGGTGTCAGTAAGAACCCTGGAAAAATGCGTAGTACCTATCTGCATAGTAATGTGGAGTACTTTGTTATGGGCTCGGCCCTGTGGCGGTAGTTCATTGTTGCTGAAATCCAGGTAGGATCCGGATGTGAGATTTGCTACGTCATTGTCAAATTGATTTATTGAAATTTCTTTTGCGACATGTGGCTGAACTTAACACCTTTATCAAAGAATCACGATGTGCTTCAGAGTTGATTAGTAACGAGAGTATGGAGATTTTTGTCAGTGTTTGAAGGAGTTGATCTACCACTTTGTAGTCACTCTTTTTGATTATTTTCAGAAACTCCTCCGCCTCTTGATTATTAAAGTCTTTGTTCGGAGATTCTATTTCCTGATTTGTATCAACCACTGTTTTTCCTTTGTCCTTTGTTAGAACCAAATCTGTCTTTTTTGATGGTTCGGCTCCATAGATTCTCCCACTTCGGGTCATACCTCCTGTTCCTGCTACGTTCGAAATTGCAGGTCCTTGACTTGTAGATGGTCCGCTTTCCTGCTTCACTCCATTGATGTATACGACTGAGTCATAACTCCAAGGTACCTGTTTATTATTCTCGTAAGGGATAGGTGACGGTCCCTTAATTACCATCGTAGCTTTTGGAGTAGTGGGTATTAAGAGAGTCTTATTAGGTACTCCTCTGGTGACCTCTGCTGATTCTCCCCATGGAATGACTAGAGTCTTCTTGGTAAGGCTGGGAGCTTGGCAAGGGATTACCAATGGCTTCTTCCCTCTGATTGTGGCTACATATTTTTCTTCAGGGTACAGTCCGAATTGGATTATCCCCTGATCCACCAGATTTTCCAAAGTTGTGTTTCAAAAGCTTTATTGTGCTCTAATAGGAATCCACATTCGAACATATATTCCTTCAACAATTTGATATGGGTTTTTGCCTTTATGGTTTCCCCAAAGTCGGTGACTACCTCGATAGCATTTATTGTCGGTCCACCATGCGAAGGCATGGGGTTTGACTTGATATTAGGTTTGTCGAAGGTGATGTCTTGAGACTCTAGCAAATCCTGAACCTTATGCTTGAAGGCCCAACATTGGTCTATGGTGTTCCCTGGAGAATTTTCATGATACTCACACCTAGCGTCGGCATTGTATCTTTGCATCAGATATGTGTTCGTTCCAATTGCATGTACTAGTCCAAAGATGCCCCACTTAGACTGTCTTGGAAATAGTGAATCATTAGTTTCTGATCATGGGTGTGGGCATGCCTCTTTCTGCAGTACATACGAAGATGATTCCTCGGACAAGTGATCCCTTTATACTTGCCAAAGTCGAGTACTTTGAATTTTGGCGGTATCACCACATCAGGGACTAAACCCATTTCTAGAGCGTCTACTTCGAAAGCATCGAAGCCCTCCACAACCTTCAGTCTTTCTTCCAAGGCTTTATACTGATTCATTACCAGTGGGTTGTCCGCAGAACGAGCACCAGTTGTCTTCAAGGGTGCCTGGGGAGCATCCATTGGGTCATGATCTCCGTATTGCAAGTCTAGGTAATTATCTGCATTATTGTTTGGAATTTGTAGGGTATGTGATACCCCTACTTTTGACAGTGGCGGGATGAATCCTTCAGTTTCAAACTCTTGCTGGGCCATGGCGGACTTTTGGGGTCCCTGCTTCCGGCTCTTTCCTCAGTTGGTGACCACTCGATGCACCAACGGTTTGGGCTACCTCTTCAAAAGCTACCCTGGGAATTTGATCCTTCCCGTCGACAATGTTCTTCAAAGCTAGAAGAACCTGGCTCAAATCTCCTTTCATTGAGCTTACGTCACCCTTCACCTGATCAAGATCCTCTTTGAACACAACTTGAGTCTCCTCGATCTGTTCCATTGCTTTCTGTTGATGGGCCC
The DNA here is from genome assembly GCA_948472305.1 of Vicia faba. Classification (NCBI taxonomy): domain Eukaryota; kingdom Viridiplantae; phylum Streptophyta; class Magnoliopsida; order Fabales; family Fabaceae; genus Vicia; species Vicia faba. The sequence continues at coordinate 67,948 of CATIWC010001876.1, forward strand.
TTGTTTCATATGGGGGCCAAGGAGGTGGAGGTCTTCTTTTACCAATGGCTTAACTGGAGAGATTTTTAAAGCAAATGAGTTTTTTCTTTAAAATGACATGTGAGTGTTTTATAAATGCATGTGTGCAGATGGATTTGCATGATTATGAAATGATTCTTATTTTAACTGTCTTACTTAGTAGGGTACATATTTGTATCCAATTATTATTTTATTTGGTGAACAACTTAAAAATAGACACGCCTTCGAGATAGGGAAACAAGATGCCTTTATTAAGAGTAACATAATCCAGATATTGAAAAATATTACAAATTGAAATCAAAACTTGTTTGCGTAAACACAATTAAAAAGAACTAAATTTCCTAAGCGCGCCTGCGGATGTGTGCTCTAAAGCCATCAACCATTGCTCGAAAAAGCTGTAGAAAGTCTTCGACGTTTTTCGGGAGAGGAACCATCACATCTCTTCATCTTTTAAACTTCTAGGGATGTCCTCGATTAGATTGTTGGCTAAGAAGACTAGCTTTTCATGTTTGTTTTTGTAGTGCCTGTATTCATGGTAAAGATGTGAGATTATTTTATGGTTATCCCTCCCCGCTTGGGAGATCTTGGTGTACTGCTCTTCCCAATACATCTTTTCACGCCTCATTTATGTGTAAAGCCTTCGTTGAATGAGAAAATCCTTTTGACGACCTTGCAGCTCTAAACATACATGTTCATATTCTCGGGTCCTCTGAGTCAAAAGTTTCTCTACTTCTATCCATTCAAGGCGTGCTTTGACCTCTGATTCGTGGATGTCTTGGAGTTTCCGCGGCGAGGTACTTTATTTGCTCCTCTTGATCTAAGGAAGCTTGTGCCAGACTTTAGATTTGGGCTCTCAAACTTTCCTCTAGCACCTTTTTGTCATGTGCCGCCTTTTCATACCACCTAGTTAACCTCCCGATTTCAACAGCGACCTCTTCTAACCTTTGGTTATGGGAATCTAGGTTGAACGTTGCACTTAACAGCCCTTCAGTTGTACACTTTTGTTTGAGACTTTCTTTCTCCAAGTCCTTTTGACTTTTATCAATTTTCTTGTCCTTTGACTCAAGTATAAGCTGCATCTGTTTCTTTTCTCTGGTCAAATTGAGGAGGTCGACTTCCAATGCTTCTTTCTCTTTTTGAGCTTGCTTTAAGGCATTTTTCAGATTGTCGACTTATTCCAAAGATATAGGTGTTATCTCTAGGACCTCTGACTTGTACTCTGGATCTTTCTCGAATGGCAACTTGATAATTCGTACCCTATCTTAGACCCATTTGGTGTAGGGCTCTCTTGCTATGGAATTATTTCTTTCGGCCTTCCTTTTGTTAACCTTATTCCAGGCCCGAATAACCTTGTTGAGCAACCCTTGGTCTTCTATACCCATATTGTGGATGATAATTGGTCAGAGTTGTTCGTCCGAAGGTTTGTCTTCTAAAGGATACCCTAGCTGTCGTAGGGCTAGAGTAGGGTTGTAGTTAATACAACCTCGTGATCCAATCAAAGGGACGTTAGGAAAATCCCCATAGCTAATAGTGATGTCACCAATATCCAACTTTCTTGCATACCATAATATTGAGTTTGTAGTGAGATACCTCAATTTCCGTGGCCACTCACACCTGGTCAGTTCTGGGATCATATAGTCTTCCTTGTAGATATGAGTCATGAACCAAGTATATAAAAGCGGGATATAACAATTTAGCGTACCTCTTCTTTTTTCATACATCATATGCAAAGTGTAATAAATTTCGGCAAGCAAAGCGGGAGTAGGATCCGTATTAAAGACTTTCGCTCCCCAAAATATTCTAATGGCCGCGGGGTCAATATAGTCCACAGTCCGAGGAAATAAGATTACACCAAATACCAACAACCCTAAACAATCAATGCAAGACTCCCACTCCTTATATTTAGAAAATCTAGTGCCTTAGCCTCCAGGTATATTCTTTTGATTCCTTGTGTCAGACCTTCTCTTCGATAATTCTGCACTAATTCAGGGTAGGGGATCCCCAGGCCTTTTTCTAAAGCTTTGACTTCAATAGTTTGTCCAATACCTACATAGGCCTTTTCCTTGGAGAAATTCAGGATTTTGTCAAATTCCTCCAGAGCCGGTGCTAGCTGGAAGTCTTGGAAAGTGAAACATCTCAATGGAGGGTCATAAACCTGAATTAGGGCAGAGACTGCATCCATTTGTACTTCTACTTTAGTCAAATCAAGGGTATCCCCATAACAGCGAGTGTACATCTTCAGAGCTCTTTCGGACAGTTTACCTTTTATAGTTTTGATTTCAGAATGGTCAGGCTAGCAGGTGTTGACGCGGACAAGTTGTTTCCCTTTGGCATCCATTTTTAAGACAATCACCAAAAATCTTGATTTTGTTGTCTTTTATTTTGTACCCTGTGAATAAGACAGATAAAAGGAACAAATGATAAACATGAGATATACATGAATGCATGAATGTATAAGTGTTGGATTGAGTAACGGGATTTTGTGACATGTTTTTGTGATGGATACCCCTATGAGGTAGGCCCCTTAATTTTGACCTACGGTAAGTCTACCCTCCCAAAAGGTGGCTTCCTTAAGGGTGTCATGAATAACACCAGAGGGACAAGGCACAAGGGCCTCCCTTAGGTGGAGCCTCTTTACGGACTGAAATTTCGTCTCAAAGTCGTGAAAGGTCACGTCATAAGATTTTGGGTTAAGGTCGTTACAAAGAGTCATGGGTGACCTTCCAAAGTCCTACTCGTCAAGAGGATATCTCTCGATAAGTATTCCTTTCTCGGAAATTCACCGACTCTATGCGAAGTCGTCACATAAACTTGCAGGGATTATATACCCCCTAATCTAATAGACGAACCTTCTTTTTAAGGTTTATTGGAAATATTTCTTTTTTTGATAAAACCCGCCACATGGAAAATATATAATAATAAATAAAAATATACAAGAGAATATAAAATTTAATAAATAAATTAATGCAAATAAATAGATAAAAATAAAACCCAAAAGAGACCTAAAACCTAGGGTTAAGGAGAGTCCCTAGCAGAGTCGCGACTGGTTATTTTAATCAAGAGTCGCCACAATTAGGTTTTATCCTAGGGAAGGGAACCTAACAGAGAACCCTAATTCACAGACAGAGATTCTAGGTTTCGGACTCAATTGGACGAAAGGAAGGTGTTAGGCACCTTTCATCCACCTTGTTCAAAAGGATATTAAGCTCTAGGTTTAGGTTTGGGAAAAACAGGGTTTTAAGTTTTAATTAGCAAGACTCACCATGATTTTAGATTGTGTTCCTACGTATCCTCTTATGAGGAATCAAAGTCCCAATTCGTAGTTCGTATGGGATGGTGTCTTTTAGGGGTTTACAAACGTATTTTGAATCACTTCGCACTCGGTCGGGAGTAGTGATTGCGGAAATTTTGACTGAGAACGCAGTAAGTCAAAATTAGTTTGAAACCCATTTGCGAAAAAGACTGTTGATTAGCTTAGTTTTATTCGCGAAAATAGTTTGAGATTTGTTTGTGTTTTTTAATAATATTAATTGCAAAAAAGGTCTTGATTAATGCGTGATTAAAAATATTTGCTGCAAAGAATATGAGAAAATAATATATGAACTTGAATAAAAATAATTTAAATGTTAGTATATACATAATAATTATATAATAATAATAATTAATATAATTAATTATAGAAGGAAAATAAGGAATTATAATAATAATATTAATAATAATAATAATAATAATAATAATAAAATATTAAAATATAATAATTATATAAAAAAGGAAAATAAATAATGATATAAAAGAAAAATAAAAAATATTTTAAATAGAACAGGGGGGTACGTTTTTAGTTTTGAAGTAAAACTGTGGGGGTGTTAAAAATAAACTGAGCTAGGCCCGGATGCAAATTCCCAGGGGGGGGTGTATTTGGCTTTGCGTTTTAGCAAACTGCTGGAAAGAGGGTGTGAAGAGCAGTGGGCCTAGCCCAACGTATTTGGAAAGAGGCCCGGTGGATTGGGTGAGGCAAGGGAACATGGTCTTACCATGGAACTTGGCCTAACGACCATTTGATGCACGTCTAAAGGATGAGGTTGAAGGTGCATGATTATTACCGTGTATGCGCGTGTGGGGGATTAAAACGTAACATAACATTGTTTTTTTAATTTCCATTTTCATTTTTTCGTTTCCACGGTTTTCACAATAATACCCTCCCTCTCTCTCATCTCATCTTCTTCCTCTTTTGCTACCCCAAACCCTAACTTGTTCTAACCTTATGGCGGTGCAAAAAACCTCCACCACAACCCTTATATAAACCCCTCGAGCCAATGAACAGAAATAATCCAAAAAAGGAAACTAACTCGTTACCTTCTTCACAGTGTTCTACGAGCTTCGTCACGGATTCACTCCAAAATCGCAAGCTTCCGGTGAGAACTTTAAAGATGGTGATGGCGGTGGACGGCAATTAGGGAGGCGCGGCAGCAAACACGTAGTCAAGAGATTAGAGTTTCGGACCTCAAAACTCTAATCGCTTCTTCACCTTCTTCAAGCTTGGCTCGATATGCCTCTTTTCTCCAGAATTTCTTTCCTCCGTTCTCCGTCCAAAAAAATCCTCCTTTCTGTAGAAACCATCTAGGTTTATATAGCTTAGTTTTTTAGGGTTCCATGTCTTTTGTCGTTACAGCCTAACTCAAATTTAGGAGATTAGAAATTAGGGATTTGGTTTGAATTCGAATGTAGATTTGATTTGTAAACAAATTGATATTGTAGGATTTGATTTTTTACTGAGATTTGCAGATATTTGATTCGCTCTTGGTCTGTTCTGTAATGAGATACGATTGTATAACCTTTTTTCAGATTTGTGTGATTTGATAAATAAATTTCTTGTGATATTTTTTTTTTGATTTTGCTGTCTTTAATTTCTGAGATTGCTTTTGTAGAGATTTGTTTGTTCTTGATTCAGTAGCTTCGGATTTGGGCTATAGTGAGATTTTCTGTTTTTGATTGAATCAAAGATTTTGTTGATTTTGATGTTTATGGGCCTTAAATCCAAGTTTGGAGATTTGGTTGAACGTTAATCTGAACAATACTTGTTTGTAAGGAAAACACGTGTATTATTTTTTGGATATAATTGATTTCCTGGATTTGATTGGGTTCAAAAGATTTAAAAATCTCCAAAGCACTTGTTATTCTGAAGCAATACGTGCATAAATATTTGGTAATTGATACAATATGCACTTTTTTTTGGACATTTGGGCTTGTGCTGTTTTTTTTTATTTTACTCAGCCCAACGCGTTTTTACGGCAAACTAAACTTTAGTTCCATTAGGCTGTTTATAGTTTGGCCCAACATTACTTGCCTCTCCCTGTTTCCTTTTTATTCAGCACACTTAAAATGCAATTAAAAACACTTTGGTCAGTAAGAAACAACAGAAATGCATTAAGTTTCCTTTTAATATATTATTTGTTTATCAATAACAGTTTTATTTTCCTTTTTTATTTATCACAAACTGTAACAACAAATGTCTAGTAAAATATTTTATAAAATCTTTTTAATAACACAAATAGCAATCTCCTAATAATTTTGTAAAAATGTTTTCCAATCTCCTAATGATAGTAACACATTTTTTTGGAAATAAGACAGTAATGACGAAAATGTAAAATGGACTGGCTAGCCAAAACTCAACGGGCTTACGAATCTATAACCATACCCTCCTGTTGCTACCCCATGACGAAAACGAGAATGAGCCAATATGGATTCTAATGGATTTTAGTTTACCTCTTCTTTTTACTAACAATAATAACACTTAATGAACCCTTACGTAGAAATTATTAATTAATAGTAACTCAAACTTAAGTAGAATTTATAATTTAATAACTTAGTAATAATGTTTTTTCAATTGCATGGGCCATGGGCCAACATGCGTTGCAGACGAATTTATGAGTCTTTCGATTTAGAAAGCCCCATTTTCTTGAATTAAAATACACCTTTTTTCTTGGATAAAGTGGGCCATCAGATGCTGTTGTGCCACCTTTAATTAAAATATCTCTTCTATTTAAATCTTGAAAAATAAAGTCTTAAAAATAAAATCACCGAGGTAGGACAAATTTGGGGTACGACACGATCTTCAATAAGTAAAAGTGTCGAATGTGATATGATTTTTCACAACATCAAGGATGAATGGTTAAGGGGATGCCTCACTATTTTTTCTCCATGTGAAAGTGAGATCATATGCATATACATGGACAAACTAATATAAAGAATGTTCTCTAAAGTCCATCCAATTCCCTTCTTACGTTCATGCAATGATTTTTCTTCCTGCTCAAATTCAAGCTTTGATGAACATTTCAAATATTCAGAAGGTGGATTTTCAATGGATGATTTGTTGCGGGTAGCCGAGATGTCGAGAGCTTCATATGTAGGAATATTGCAAAATGGGGTGTCTACGGGTAGTCTTGTTGTGGTTATGTAATCTATTTTGTTATAGTGGATTAAGTCCTTATTAAGAAGGCAAAATCACCTTGGTGGGTGGACTGGATTAACTTTATTAACAGTGAACCATGATAAAAATGATTGTGTTCATTTATTTTTATTCTTCTGTTAATAGTTGGTGTTTGAGTTTGAGGAAATTTTATTTTTAGAAAGCCAACTCAAACCCCCTTTTATTGTGTTTCTTTCACCTTAAATTGGCATTAGAGTTCTGATTCTGGTATTGATTGTTATCAAACACTTGACTGTGTTAGATAAAGATTCAGACGTTTTAGAAACACTATGGCCATTCCACCACCGCAAATAGTTCAAGTTCCATATGACAAAGACAACTACAATGCTAAATCTCTCATCTTTGACGGTGAAATATTTGATTATTGGAAAGATAGACTAGAGAATTTCTTTTTAGGTCATGATGTTGATCTTTGGGATTTTATAGTTGATGGCTATGAATATCCCACAAATGCTAGTGGAAATAAGCTTCAAATAAGTGCTATGAATGAACAGCAAAAGAAAGATTATAAGAATCATCATAAAGCGAAAATTATTTTGCTGAATGCAATTTCTTATACCGAGTATGAGAAGATAATGAATAGAGACTTAACTAAGTCTATATTTGATTATTTAATGATGACTCACGAAGGAAACTCTCAAGTTAAGGAGACCAGAGCTTTGACTTTGATTTAAAAATATGAAGCCTTCAATATGGAAGAAGATGAAACGGTTGAGAAAATGTTCTCAAGGTTTCAAATTATGGTTGCAGGACTTAAGGTTTTGAACAAAGGATACTCTACTTCAGATCATGTGAAGAAGATTATCCGAATCCTGCTAACAAGATGAAGGCTTATGGTAACTGCGCTTAAATTGGTGAAAGATCTGAACAACGCTTCTCGAGAAGAACTGGTGAGTTCTTTGAGAAATCATGAGATTGAGCAGAAACAAGACAAACCTCATAAGAGAGGAAAATCTGTTGCTCTTAAATCTGTTAGATGATCTGAGAAGACTAGAGCTATTCAAGTAGAAGATGAATATGAGTTGTCACTACTATCAATAAGGGTCAACCAAATCTGGAAGAGAAATCAACGAAATAAGTTTAGAGGAGCTAGAAGTACTTGTAACCGCTTTGAGTTTACTTTTGGACAAAGAAAGTCTGGTAGTAGAAGAGATGTCACCTTCCACGAGTGCAAAGAGCCAGGTCACTATAAGAACGAGTGTCCTAAGCTCAAGAAGGACAAGCCCGAGAAGAAAGCATTCAGATGAAATAAGAAAGGACTAATGACAACATGAGATTATTCTAATTCATCAAAAGATGAGTCCGAAGAAGAACAAGCTAATGTAGCTTTGATGGCTAGCGTTAAAGCTTCTGATGAGGTAACCCATCCAGAAGCAGATGCAGACTCTGATTCAGACATAGAAGAGGTATTTTCTGATCTCTCTCACTCTGAATTAACTTGTTCTTTACTTGAAATTCTGGAAAAACATGAGTTGCTTGAGAACAAGTTCAAGAAATGAGACGCATACCACAAGATATGGAACATGAGTTGTTCAGCATACCACAAGCTCTCGTCACTGACAACATGATGCAGTTCACCGATTAAAGTTTCCAAGAGTTCATCACCAAGCTCGGCACCAAACAACACTTCAGGTCCTTCGAACATCCTCAAACCAAAGGGCAAGCCGAATATGAAAATAGAGTCATATTACGAGGACTAAAGTGCATGCTAGGTGTAGAAGTAGAAATGTTTAAGACTAAGCCATTGGATTGAATTTAGTTGTACAAATCAAAATTAAAATCGCCACCGCGCTTTATTGTTTCCAAAGGAATGGGAAAAGAGCGAATAACCCAAGAGAGGGGGGAAAGATTCAAGGTAAGGGGGTTAGTTATGCAAAGGGAAGGTATTAGCACCCTAAACATATATGGTACTCCGCAGAAACCTCTTTGTAAAAATCTGTATATTTTGGCTATAAAATGTTGTACGAAAAATAGATGGTGGAGGTGAAAAAAGAAGTATTTTTTTTATAATTTTTGCACCCGCCGCGGTTGCGAACCTTTAGTGCCTACGTACCACCTTTCGTGCAATAGGAGATCAGGGTACACATAGTTCACCTTTAAAAAAATTTAAAACACAAGTGTGTTGTTTAATTTTATGATATAAGACATCATCGTCATTGTCCGTGTGGGAAACACACTTACTACCCAGAATCATGAGAAGGGAGAATTTGCATCATCTCAAAGTGGAGGATATGGCTTGGATTTTAAAAAGCAATAATGCCTCACTCAACACCCAAGTGGAAAATACCTCTCTTCACTACATATTGTAGAAGTATAGTTGTTTGCATCACTACATGGATTGACAAGAGTCCAATCTTTTGAGAAAAAGTTTTAAAGTAGAAGCCAAAGTGGCAAAATAGTTTGAAATGTGATTGATTGAGTTTTAGTCTTCTCACAAAAAATGTCAAGGTATTATTAAGTTGATTGAAGTTTATTTATAAAAAGGTTTTTAAAATGCATGGACCTAAGTCCAAGTTTATTATGAAAGTGGTTCAAGTTTAAAAAACAAGAAGAGTTTTCAAAAGGAGGGAGAAGATTTTTTGAAATTAAAGAAGATGGGAGGAGAAGAAGAGACTATCCTAAAGCATAAGGTAAAAAGCTAAGGATAAGAACCATCTAACCAACAAGAAGCCAATACTTGACATTATGAGTCATGATAGAATTCCCATTCTTTGGATTTTAACCAAGCAAGCAAAGATACTAGACCTATTGAGAAAAACCAAACTTCAAGTGTATTAAGTCTTCACAAAAATTGGGCGGAGTAACGACTGTATACGGGTGAATTCCAGATTACAAAGAAAGAGTGTAATAATGATAACCTGCATACAAAATAAACAAACAACCCAATGTCTTGAGGTAAACCTCAAGAGCTCCAGACAAAATATCAATTAAGGTCACAAGGTCTCCAACATAGGCCAAGGTTTTTAACCCTAAGTCCAAGAAGTCCAATAATCCACAATGCCAAGGATAGTAACCAAATAGTCCAAGTATAATTAAAGCCTTTTTAGGGTTCATGTTGATTATTAGGTGTCTTGAAAAAGAAAAGAAAGGCTCAAGTGAGCAAAATAAAGATAACAAGGATATAAATGCTCAAGTGAGCAAAATACAAATAACATGAAATGTAATGCTTAAAGTAAATGGTACATAAAGCATAAAAAATAAGAGCATAAAGTGAAACAAATTAATAATTAGTGATTAGTTGGATGACCATCTTGAAACTTACATTTGGAACTCATTAGAGGATTGGTAGAACCAAAGCCTCCACACAACAAGTTGCATTTGCTTTTTGTCAAGTATATCATCCATTTGGAATCCTCACAAGTACCATTTAATGATCAATGATGTTTAAGTGATTCACGTTGACCAAAAGTTTTGTAGATCCATTAGAGGATTGGTAGAACCAAAGCCTCCACACAATGAATCTCAAATTTATTGGATCAAAGGGATCAAATTAACATACCTGGGCTTGCAAACATAGGTTTGGGCCACGAATGATCATTTATTCGAATCAGGAAAAAATTTAGCGCTATGTTAAGCAATCGTAAGTGGACCTATATATAAGTCGCACCTATTTTGAGGCCGGTCAATAGCAATCTATGCACCATTTGTTTTGAGACATGATATAGAGATCATGCTCCAATAAAACTTAGTGCAATAAGAAAGGGATGAGATGAAGAGGGGTGGGAAAGAATGCAAACCACATTTGAATTAAATTTTAATAAAAATATTATTAAAATCATTCATCCATTTTTATGGAGTTAAAGTCAACACCATGGATCCAATGATGTTAACAAAGTTCATAATAAAAAATTCAACCCAAGATCAGCCAGAAAATAATCACAAAATAATATTGCATTTAATATATACATTAAAAATATTTTAAAATGTTTTAAAATAGAAATAAAAGAGAAAAATATCATCTATGTTCAAATTAATCAAGAAATAAAAAGTAAGACCATAGAAAAATCAGAAAAGCACTCAAATATTTTTACAAAATTTTTGGTAATTTTTTAAAGTCAGAATCTATTTTTTAAAATTAAAAGAGATGAGTAAAATAAACCAGAAATGATAAAAAATAACAAAGTCAGTAATAAAAAATAAATGAGGTCACCAATATTTGTCACAATATCATTGGTTCATTCCATAATTTTTTCAGAATTTAAAAATGCATAAAAGTATTTTTAAACATTTAAAAAAAATTCAAATAAAATGAAAATTTATGAAAAATAACAAAACACAAAATAAATTTTTGAAAAAATAAAAATCAGAAAGATAAAAATCAAAAATATTTTTCATAGTTTTTTCAGATTTTTTGGACTAAAAATGAATTTTCTATGATTTTTTGAAATTTAAAACAATTAAAATAAAAATCAGAAAATAATATTTCAAACCAAAAAAATATGGGCCATCTGATCAATGTCAAAACACATTAGTAAACATATCAAGTGGACCTGGCGTGCTGTGCATGTTATGGACTTTAGTGAATAAAGCACTGAATCATTAATTAAATCAGATTTAAAAAAAACAAGTGGCACACCCTCATTAGTTGGAAGATGACACGTTGGTCATCTTCAACCTCCAGCCAACGTGAATTACAGGTCTCTCAAACTGTAAAATCAGAAGCTCAGACCTATGCCATTCGCTTCGTCTCTTCAAGACGAAGACAACCACACCTTGGCGACAAATTTATATAAACTGTAGCTCAAGAAAATTGGAAGTAAAGTTTTGAAAAGGGATTTGAAATTTCATGGTCAAAACGTGTTTCCAGATAAAAGCAAGTGTTGCGACTATAACTAGGGAAATGAAAGCTTCACAATGATATCAAAGTTTTGAAGAATTGATGGAGAAATCTACCTATTGAAGTTGAGTTGTAGAGCTCTGAAACTGGACTTCTATGGAGCAATATAGGAAATGATTCTTGAAGGTAATTGTATGGCTAGCTTCAGGGAAGATCAAGGAAGGTGAATTGATTGAAAAATTGGATTGAAAAAGGCTTGAACACTGATTTCGAAGTTACAGAAAATTGAGTTATGGAGCAAGTTTGGCAGGGTGATTCTGGCTATCCAAGCTTGAGAAAATGAATGGGATAGCTCATGTATTTATAGGAGAAGCAAATGGGATCAAAAGGAAGAGTGAATGATGCATTTTTGAGGGAATTCATGTGAACCCGATGCACGAGTGAAGTGTGATCTCATTTTCACCAAAACTCATCCAGTCTTTGCGTTTTGAGGTGCTAAACACTTATGGAAAGTTTTTTAATGAAGTTTAAATCAAAAACATGCATAAATCTTGTGATTAGAGACCACATTATGGATTTCAAAATTCTGACTCGGTGAGAAATTCAGTTCCAAGTTAACAATTTCAAAATAATGGCATTTTCAACTCAAGGGGTCTTTGGGCATGATTTTTGATGCTTTAGAAAGATGAGGTTACAAGCTTTGCAATGGAAAAATAATGGAATCAAATGGATGCTTGAGCTGAAAGTTGCATTGAGTCAAAGTTGGGGGGGAAATGTTGACTTTCCATACTTAGAAATATTTCAAATTTTTCTTCAAAAGTGACCTATAATGTTTTGCATCCAAACATGGCCTTCCACTTGGAATTTGCTCTAGACCAAAAAAGATGGCATGAAATAGATCTCTTGAATGACAATTTGAAACTTGAACCATTAAAATTCTCCAAAAATTGAGAGAGTTATGAATTGTTGAAGTTGGCAAAAAACCATGAAATGACCTATAATCTTTTGTATCCTTAGGGCATCTTCCATCCATTTTCTCACTTTTCATATAAAAGAAGGAATAAATTTCACATCCTCAAGATAATTATGGAAAAGGAGTGGGCTCAAGGTGATAAAAATTGACCAAGTTATGATTATTTGAAGTCACACACGAGAAATTAGGGGTTCATCTAGAGGACTTGTAATCTTTCTTCATCATTAAGTTTCTTCCACATGAAAACTCCTTGAAACTTTTGAAGTGATTTGTTAATAACCCTTTGAAGAGAAGGATGTATTTGGAATCACTTAAAATACCAAAAGATGAACAAGATATACTTCTTTGAAGTTTAAAACCCTAGCTCCTAGATAAAGAAAATGCTTTGAGGAACTTTGACGATTTTGAACAACCTTCTTGTACCAACACTCTTGATTTGTAAATAGAAGTTGTTAAGGATGATAATGAGAACTCATAGCACCAAAACCACTTCCATATCTTGAGAATTGAGAGAAATATGCACTTGTGACCAATGGGAACAAGACCTTGTCCAATCATGACAACTTCTTCCATCAACCCCTTGTACTTTTGAATCAGTTTTGATAACTCTGAAATGTGGTGAACCAAAATAAACCTTGCCATGCCATTTCTTCCAAAACAAATTTAATGGTGAGGTTTGAATTTCTCAAGCTTTATTGACTAGGGCATGGAAATAAACTCATGAACCCATGAAGCAACTTGCTTAACCTCGTTGCCTTTACCTACATTATTAACAAATAAGACAAACCAACATTGCATTTTATTAATTAGAAAGAAAATCAAGACAAAATATTCATGATCACAAAAGAAAATAAGTCAAGGTGCTTGGGGATTCCTCAAAGAGCAAAGCTAAAGATAGGGAGGAGAAACAAAAGCCCTAATATGATCTTATTGTGATTGAATCAACATGGTATGATGAAGGGATCTTAGGGGCAAAAATTAGGGTACAACAACTGCCCTTATTTAAGTTTCTTCTATCCGGAGATATGAAGGTTAAAAATCTTCGTGTCGACGCGATCGAAGATACTTAAATATAAAACAAACCCTATTTTTGGCCCTAAGATTCCATGAAATGCTTATGAATGCATATGAACAAAATCAAAGAGACGCAAAACACCATAGGGGATGAAAAAAAGGAAATAAAGAAACAAAAGAAAAACCCGACCAGGAAAATAAATCATTGGTGGATCAAAAGACCCGACTCATAGAAGATGGTAAAAATTCAAAGGATACACCAACTTCTACTGAAGGCGAAACTACCAAAATTCACCGAAGGTAGAAAAAGGGAAGAAATAACAACACTGGCATTTACTGATTGTGAGCTACCAACGTTTACTGAAGGCAGAAGGAAAAGAAATATCATAGCACCACCGTTCACTGGCGATGAACTACCAACATTCACTAAAGATAGCAAAAAGATAACAATCACCAACTTTCACTGAAGGTGACTTACCAACTTTCACTGAAGGTAGAAGGAAAAGAAATATCATAGCATCACTATTCACTAACGATGAACTACCAACATTTAGTGAGGGTAGCAAAAAGATAACAATCACCAACTTTCACTGATGGTGACCTACCAACTTTCACTGAAGGTAGAGAGAGAAGAAATATCATAGCATCATCGTTCACTGACGATGAACTACCAACGTTCACTGAGGGTAGCAAAAAGATAACAATCATCGATGTTCACTGCCGATGACCTACCAACTTTCACTAAAGGTAGAAAGAGAATATATCATAGCACCGTCGTTCACTAATGGTGAACTACCAACATTCACTAAGGGTAACAAAAAGATAATAATCATCGATGTTCACTGTCGATGACCTACCAACTTTCACTAAAGGTAGAAAGAGAATATATCATAGCACCGCCGTTCACTGACGGTGAACTACCAACATTCACTGAAGGTAGGAAAAAGATAACAATCACAAACTTTCACTGAAGGTGACCTACCAACTTTCACTGAAGGTAGAAAGAGAAAATATATCAAAGCATCGCCGTTCACTGACGATGAACTACCAAATTTCACTGAGGGTAGCAAAAAGATAACAATCACCAAATTTCACTGAAGGTGACCTACAAACTTTCACTGGAGGTAGAAGGAAAAGAAATATCATAGCATCTCCATTCACTAACAATGAACTACCAACGTTCACTGAGGGTAGCAAAAAGATAACAATCACCAACTTTCACTGACGGTGACCTACCAACTTTCACTAAAGGTAGAGAGAGAAGAAATATCATAACATCGCCGTTCACTGAGGGTAGCAAAAAGATAACAATCACCAAGTTTCACTGATGGTGACTGTTGTACCCCAAAATTTGCCCTCCTATTTTCCACTCAGGATGCTATCCCAGGGTTCTTCAAACACTCAATTTAGCTCAAAAGTTGATCAAGCAGATTCTCCTCCTAGGCAAATAATCAACAATTAGGGTTTGGCGCTTCTCAAAGAAAATTGAGCCCTCAAGGTTTCATTTGATTTTTCATAAGTCTTCATATCTCCTCGAAATTGTTTAAACTAGTTTTCAGACCTTGCAGTACAAGTTTGCTCAACCAATGGTCCAGATAACTAAAAACAACTATAACAACCCCAAAATCAACCCTTTTGCGAGAACAATTTCAAGTGCTTGTAAACTTCTTCATTATTCGATATTTTTGAGTGGTTTTTCTTGCGTATGATTCTCCTTGATGATATCTCCAATTTCTCTTCAAAAATCAAGAATTAATTACGCGTAGAAGATCACCAACATTCGAGTGCGTTAAAAGTCGCATCATGAAGTTTGACCTAATTTCAAGTAGCCGCCGTCTGATTTCTAAGAATTGTAATTTCTTCAAATTACAAGACCTCGAGATGATTATTCCTGTTTATGGTCATAAATGATGTCACACATGAGTTTATTGTGTTGGAAGACTTTTTGAATCGTCGCAAGATTTTAGTTGATTTCTAAGTGTTCTTAACCGCAGTTTGTTGAAGTTGGTTAATTCTACAAGATTGACAAATATTCTCCAAAACATGTTTGTTTGGCAATGAAGTTCCATTCTAATCAGGCATGGCAGACGATGTCATTTTGAATGAATTTGATTCAAAGTTTGAAACATAAGGCGCTTTAGTTTTACTTGAAATACAAATTACAAAAGCATTGGATTTTCTTGAGGTTCAAGTTACCGAGCAAGACATATGTTCAAATCACACAAATAAAGGTTTCATATTTCATCAAGATTTAGGTCTCATTATTTTCTCAAGAGGCATTTTTTAAGTTGATGGGCCACTGAAAAGAATTCAATTCGTGCTATGTCAAAGAATATTCAAGATTTTGCAAGTCTTAGAATTAATTTCAAATTGAATTAAGAATAAAGGATTACAACAAGACTGCATTGTTTGAATTTTACAAAATAAAGCGGAATTCATCATTTAAATTTACAAGAGAATTGGAATGCGCTTTACAAGTTTCTAAACCACGTAATCCAAATTACAAGATTCACGACATTCCTAATAATTTACTAAGCTACAAGGGAACTTCTTCATCTTCAAGTCTTGACCAATTACTTCAAGTCATTCCTCACCAATTCTCCCCCTTGCCCAAACTGCTCATACATGAAACAAAAACAAAAATTAGTGAGCATATGAAAATTCAAGAAGACTTTTGTTTAGAACAAGTTTTTCACATCATGAGGGTTATGCTTGGAATCAGAAAAGTTAAGAGGTCATTTAATCATGTGTTGAGATTCAAAGCCTCATATAAATCAATTTCAATCATGGGCTTTCCTTTTCGATTGCAAATCGCAAAGGTAAACCTTGGTTCACAAAAGAAAAAGAGGAGGTATAATGAAATCACAATAGGAAAATACAAATTTCAGATTTAACAGCATCACAAATCAAAGAGTTAAGCCCAACAAAAGCCTCAAATTTGTCCTATCATTGGACCAAATAAATATGTTTATTACAAAACATAAAACATGTTTCTGATTCACAAGTACAACAAAGAGAAAAAATCATGCCTTGCTGCCCCAAAAACCTGCTAACAAAACAGACCAGCAGTTGCATAAAATAGGCAATAAAAATCTGCAGCAGAAAAAAAGATAACAACAGTATGCCTCAAATGTTCAAATTGGCCAAACTTTCCCCCCCAAATTGTTATCACACTTTTATGATAAAAGGGACAGAAACATCAAAAGGCAGGGGCGGAGACAACAACAAAAAGATCATAAAAATACATAACCATCAAAAGTTTTGTTTTTTTAAAAAACAGCAGCATCACTAAAAAACGCCCTCATCATCATTTTCCTCACAAGAACCTTTCAGAAAAAAGAATACATTACAGAAAAGTCAGCAAAGGGGCATAGAAGTTGGGCTCCCCTGTCAAAGAAAGGCGTGGAGTCACCCTAAGCAACAATCTCTGTAAGCATTCTTCTCGACCTCATGCACACAAACATTTACTTGCTTGTTTTTCTTACTATCATAAGATTTTCTGTAAAAGAAATGAAATACGCAAGTAAGCCCTTTTAATGTTATACTGTAAATCAAAACTTACCCAAAATAAGCAAGAGCAGTAAAATCACCCATCTCTAAAAAAAAACGATATAGAACATCCTTTTTCCAAAATGCCAAGCCGGTACTGTTTAGCGCACGAAAAACCTAAGCACCGCCGAAAACAACTCAAAACCAATCACCATAACCTTCCTCTTCTCCGCGACGAAACCTCCATCACCCATTTAACTTCTCAAAACAATACCCATTTTCGAATGCAAACTGGATTGAAGAACAAAGAGTTCTTGCATGTAGCATCATCGGTTCAGGATCAAGGGAGTCAAGAGAGAGGGTGATACAGATTCTATGTTTAGGATGAAAGAGAGGAAGAGTTTTGCTGGTATGAAGAGGAAGAGATTTGTTGGTACGGAGAGGAAGAGAGACGGTTTAAAGAAGAGAGATGAGATATGCGTTTCTTTACAGTAGCATAGGAGTTTCTTTTTTTTTTGTAACAATTTTCTACGTTTCCTTCCCTTTTCCGAACAACATTATTATTTCATTTTAGTGTCCCTATGAAGCCGGCGGCGCATTCTTTTGTGGCTACGGTTTCAAACCGTTTTTGTTTCTTATTCCAAACCGGGTTAGCCCATTGGGCTGCTGACCCAACTTCCGGTTACTATTTTCCCTTATGTTTAATAAAAAGTTAAGTTATGACAAATGAAATTTGTAGCTCAGTTGGCAAGAAATCTTTGGCTCTATCCTAGAGGAACCGGGTTCAACCCCTGCTGGGGCTTTGTTTTCTTTTTTTTTTCTTTCTTGATTTCTTTTAGGTAAAAAATTTAGTTTAATCTTTAATTTTGACTTTAAAATTCGATTAAATAAAAGATATGTATAATTTCAAAATTAGTTAATTTAGGACTTTGTAAATAATTCTGTCAACTTTTTATATATAGTTTAATGAACTTTCTTTTAATTTATTTAATTTCTATATGATAAAAATCCAAAAAATATATAATAGATCTTTATTTTCTTTTCAAGTTTTTTTTCTCACCAATTAAAACACTAAATATACATATATACAAATAATTTAATTTCTTCAATAAATTAATTTCTTTAATAGAATAAGACTTTATTTCTCTTTCTAAATTCTCACAAAACAAAAATACCAAGAGCTTTATTTATATACTTTGATAATTTTTACTTCGTAAATTGTTGTAGTTTTATTTAATTTGTTCGATTTGGTTGTATTGATTGACTTTTAATCGCATTGATTCATCCTTATTCGTAAATTTGTACCCCCATTCTCGAAAGCTCTGTAATAGCGTAAAATTTCAATTTCCGCAACTTACTTGTTTTACTTATACTGTATAGTAAATAGGCGTGCATGGCAAGATTCAAAATCAATCGCTAGATAACCTAATCAAAGAGCAACTTAACTTGAAACGAGCACACTTTTCACACGCGCACCTCTAGGGTAACCTCACTTCTTGCCTCCGAAACACAGTCATGTCCCTCGAACATGGGACGTTGTAGCAATGACCCTTCGATAAAAAGATCGTAGTCCCTCGATGACCCTCGACGTTACCTTCGATAGAACGATCTCGTCCCTTACGAAAATTGCTAAAATGTCTCATAAGTTGCTTTCGATGACTGTAAAATTGACTTGCGCCTGTCCCTTTACATCCAACGATGGGGCTTCTTACCAAATTAATGGTAAGATAGCAACATTAAAAGGAGGAAGAAAAGAATAATTGAAAACCTTTCGAGTATGTAGATTCGCTCCTAGTTACTCGCTTGCTCACAACAAAAAATCATTTTTACACCTACACTTTCATCTCAAAACATTTTCAAAAGACAAAATGTTTTGTATACGTTCTTATAGAGACGAGGACCATTGTAAAACATCTTTTCAAAACCACTTTCGAAAACACATTCCACAAACACATCTTTGAATCACTTTTCAAAACAAAATTTTGTACGCGTTCTTATAGAAACGAGAACCATTACAAAGACATTTTCAAAATATTTTCAAAGCTCACACCACAAGCACACTGTCAAAATAAAAGCAAGTGATCTAAACGAGTAACTAAGAGCCCGTGGGAAACCATGGATGAACAAGGTGCTAATACCTTCCCTTTTCATAATCTACCCCCCGAACCCGAGAAATAATATCCAAAGGTCTTTCTTGTGCTTTTTTACCTTTCCTTTTGGATAAAAGAAAAGTCGGTGGCGACTCTTGCTATCCACACAAATGCGATTAAAACGCAAAACTCCAAGTCAGTTCTCCCACTGTATCACAGTGACCTACCAAATTTCACTGAAGGTAGAGAGAGAAGAAATATCATAGTATCACCGTTCACTATGAACTACCAATGTTCACTGAGGGTAGAAAAAAGATAACAATCATCGATGTTTACTACCGATGACCTACCAACTTTCACTGAAGGTAGAAAGAGAATATATAATAGCATCGCCGTTCACTAACGGTGAACTACCAACATTCACTAAAGATAGAAATAAGATAACAATCACCAACTTCCACTGAAGGTGACCTACCAACTTTAACTGAAGGTACAAAGTGAATATATCAAAGCATCGCCATTCACTGACGATGAACTACCAATGTTCATTGAGGGTAGAAAAAAGATAAAAATCACCAACTTTCACTGTTGGTAACCTACCAACTTTCACTGAAGGTAGAAGGAAAATAAACATCACAACATCGTCGTTCACTGACGATGAACTACCAACGTTCACTGAGGGTAGCAAAAAGATAACAATCACCAAATTTTACTGAAGGTGACCTACCAACTTTCTTTGAAGGTAGTAAGAGAAAATATATCAAAGCATCACCGTTCACTGACGATGAACTACCAACTTTCACTGAGGGTAGCAAAAAGATAATAATCACCAACTTTCACTGAAGGTGACCTACCAACTTTCACTGAAGGTAGAGAGAGAACAACAAGTTTCTCCAAAATTCTGGCATTTCACCTAGAACGAGTCTCAACTTCTTCTTTAACCAAGGCATTCTGCCTGGAAAGGGTAATGTATAAGCTGTCTCAAATAAAGAGACTACCACTTACCAAGATTTCTTAACGAACTATCTCTACGATATTGAATGACTGGCCATCCACTGGAGTAATTTGACAACGAACTGCAAACTATCCACTCATAGAGAACATATCAAGAAAAAGTAACGTCGACACTTACGGGGAAGTATAAGTTGCTCAAATAAAGAGACCTGCGACTTGCTGTTATAGGAAGGATTGTAAAATGACTCCCTGGGGAAAACAATATGGCTTCCTGGGGAAAGAGATATGACTTCCTGGGGAAATGCCACTATATTCCTGCTGAGGAGATACAATCTTCTCGTGTAAAATAAATGCACATTCTCAAACCAAAACTCGAAGCTTGCAGAAATCCAAAGTAATAATATTGCTGGGAAACAAAGAAATAAACTAGAGTAAAACAGTCTACCAAAATACATTCATTGAGAAATAAACTCAAGAGGGAAACCCAAATCATCCAGACAAAGAGCTGTGTAGGAATGCTAAAGAAAAAAATCTTCCACGAGGGATAACTCAGTGGGGAAATTGAAAGAATATACACTTTCTACTGATGGCTAACACTCTATTTGGGAGAGGATAACACAGCTCTGCAAAATAGGGTAATATGTCAACAAAATATTAACGAATGTGAATGAGCAATGATTTGCTAAATTTAACTATGTATGAATGTATGAGTATTATTATGTATATGCTGACAAAACAAACATATAATACTGTGGATAAACAAACAAAACCAACTCGAGCGCACACAACACTCGGCCAAATCACATCCAAGACGATCATCCCAAAAGAAAATAAGCACCAACTGAGGAAACAAAGTCCTACTGCATGGCTTAACTTTACTGGGGAGAAACATAATATAGCGACAAAACAGTACAACTACAAGGATATAACATCCTTATCTAAGCTTCACCAGGGAGTAGCACTCAGACTTCGACGGGGAAATAAATGTTTTCAAGTGTAGCACTTCTACTGAGGATTTTAAAACTGATCTCGAATAAAGCAGATGGAAACCAAATCGTCAAAACATTCACTGGGGAATTCAGGCCAACTTTAAAGGAGAAAAAACATACAGACTTCACTAAGGGAGATAATGCTTCATCTACGAGACATATACTGGGGACTTCGTGCTGACTTCATTGGGGAGGTCAACACCACATCATCAAGGGGAAACCAATATACGTTCATCACTGGGGAAACCGAAGATACGTGTTCTTCGAGAGTAATTAGTGTACCAAATTCTATGGGGAGAAATGACTTCTATAAAATGAGTGAAGCCTTCACTGGAGAATCTTGGATTGAGTGTTCATATCATGCAAACTCGAAAAGAAGAAAAAAGAACCAAGACTTGACTGGGGACATTGGAGTCACAAACCCAATACAGCAAAAACATCCTGAGAAAACCTTCCCGGGGGAAACAAAACTTCTCAAAACTACTGGAGTTCGTCCATTCCAGGGATCACCACTTTTGTTTTCCTCTTGAATCACAAAATCTAAAGTAAAAGTAAATTGTAAATTCTTTTTGAAAAACAATTTTGTTATTTAACCTTTTCTCTTTGAAAATTATTAATAATAAATGGAGTGTTTGCAAGTTAAATAAAATAAGAAATACAAATAATTGGGTAAAAAATCAAATTTTATTGATAGAATGGTAGTCTGCAAATTGCGAGACTCCATGGATGATTACAAAGTTCGGAAAATGGTAATATATAATGGAAAAGATACATTGAGATACAATGACCACTATCCCCTCTAACAACTTTTGAAATCCTGAGCAGCAACTTCCATTGAAGTATGGTGAGGATCCAAGAATATTGTTTCTTCAATGATCATGTCTTGTCTGATGTAGTTACTTGCCAAGAAAGTCCCTAACTTTTTCCTAAGCTGCCCTTGCGGGTTTTCAACTTAGCGAGAAATTTTATTCTGTTTATATCTCTAATTTTTGCCTAGACTGCCCTTTCGGGTTTTCGGCCTACTGAGACGCTCCTTTTTGCCTAAACCGCCATTTCAGGTTTTCAACTTAGCGAGCTGTTCTTTTATTTCTTTAGGCAAAGTATTTCTTGACTGCATCAGCATTCATGGGACGTGTGAACTCCTCGCCATCCATAGTTTCAAGAATTAATGCGTCGCCAGAGAAGGCTTTCTTGAAAACATATGGGCCTTTAAAATTGGGAGTCCACTTTCACCTAGAATCAGCGTTAAAAGACATGATCTTCCTGAGCATGAGGTCCCCTTCTCTGAATTCACGAGGTTTGACCTTCTTATCAAAAGCTTTCTTCATCCTCTTCTGATATAACTGCCTATGACATAAAGCTGTCATTCTCTTCTCTTTGATCAAATTCAATTGGTCAAACCTGTTCTGGACCCATTCAACCTCTGACAACTTGGTTTCCATTATCACACGCAAAGAGGGAATCTTAACCTCAATTGAGAGTAACGCTTCCATTCAATACACAAGGGAGAACGGGGTTGCTCCTGTTGAAGTGCGGACAGATGTCCGATATCCATGTAAAGCCAAAGGGAGCATTTCATGGAGATGAGTTGTGATGGAGAATCTTGAATTCCTCACAAAGTTCTGTCATTATCTTGTTGTTCAGATTCGAGCCATTGTCGGTGATAATTCTGCTCGGCACACCATACCGACATATAAGATTATTCTTAATGAAGCGCACAACCACCTGCTTAGTAACATTAGCTTATGAAGTTTCTCCCACCCATTTGGTGAAGTAATCAATCGCTACCAAAATAAAACGGTGTCCATTCAAAGCTTTGGGTTCTATCATTCCAATCATGTCAATACCCCACATAGAGAAAGGCCATGGGGAAGAGATCACGTTGAGAAGTTTCAGAGGCACATGAACCTTGTCCATATAAATCTGGCATTTATGGCACTTGTTTGCCAATTTGTAACAGTCAGATTCCATTGTCAGCAAATAGTAACACGCCCTTAGCATCTTTTTAGCCATCGAATGTCCATTGGCATGAGTGCCAAATGAACCTTCATGAACCTCATGCATCAACATGTCTGCTTCGTGTCTATCCACGCATCTGAGCAGGACCATGTCATAATTTCTATTGTACAACACGTTTTCATTGAGGAAGAAGCTGCCAGCCAATCTTTTCAATGTCTTTCTATCTTTATTCGAAGCACCAATCAGGTATTCCTGAGTCTGGAGAAAATGCTTGATATCATAATACCAAGGTTTCTTATTTGCTACCTCTTCTGTTGTAAACACATGAGCAAGCTTATCCAGTCTCCGAACTATAATTCGAGGTATATCATTCCAAGTACTCACTTGATACATAGAAGCTAGAGTTTCCAGAGCATCCGCCATTTAATTTTCATCTCTAGGGATGTGATGGAATTCAACTTTATTAAAGAAGGGTAACAATCTTCTAGCATAATCTTTGTCGGGGATCAAGCCGGGGTGACGCGTATCCCACTCTCTTTTAATCTGATTTATTACCAAAGCTGAATCACCATACACATCAAGAATTTTAATTTAGAGATCAATAGCTTCCTCGAGACCCATGATGCAAGCCTCATATTCTGCCATATTATTAGTACAATCAAATGTCAACCTTGTAGTAAAAGGGATGTGTGATCCATGTGGAGTGACAAACACAACACCAATTCCTTTACCATAAGCATTCATAGCTCCATCAAATATCATACTCCAGCAAGACTCAGGATCAGGACCTTCCTCAGGAAATGGTTCATCACAATCTTTCACTTTCAGAAACATCACATCCTCATCGGGGAAGTCATACTTCATAGAGTGATAATCATCAACTAGCTGGTGAGCAAGATAATATGCTAACACGCTGCTTTTAATAGCTTTTTGAGTACGGTATTCGATATCATATTCATATAACAACATCTGCCAGCGGGCAATTCTCCCAGTAAGAGCAGGCTTTTCAAAAAGTACTTGATTGGATCCATTTTGGAGATCAACCAAGTAGTGTGATTCAACATATACTACCGCAAACGTTTTGCCGCCCAGGCCAGAGCACAACATGTCTTCTACAGCATGGAATACCGCGATTCACAATCAGTAAACTTTTTACTGAGATAATAAATGGTATACTCTTTCTTCCTTGTTTCATCTTGTTGTCCCAGAATACGACCCACAGAGTTATCTAACACTGTAAGATACATAATCAATGGTCTTCCTTCAACAGGTGGGAGCAAGATAGAAGGTTCAAGAAGATATTATTTAATACTTTCAAATTACCTTTGGAAGTCATCTGTCCACACACAACCTTGATCTTTCTTTAACAACTTAAAGATCGGTTCACATGTTGCAGTCATGTGGGAAATGAATCTGGAGATATAATTCAAACGCCCGAGGATCCCTCTGACTTGCTTTTCAGCTCTTGGCGCTGGCATTTCTTGAATTACTTTAACTTTATCAAGGTCAACTTCAATACCTCTCTGGCTAACAATGAAACCCAACAATTTCCATGACTGAACACCGAAGGTACATTTATTTGGATTCAAGCGGAGACGATACTTCCTCAAACGCTGAAACAACTTCAACAAATCTTCTACATGCCCTTCTTCAGTCTGGGATTTAGAAATCATATCATTAACATATACCTCAATTTCCTTGTGCATCAGATCATGGAATAGGGTTGTCATAGCCCTCTGGTACGTTGCACCAGCGTTCTTCAACCCGAAGAGCATCACTCTGTAACAGAATGTTCCCCAAGGTATGATAAACATTATTTTTTCCATGTCCTCAGGCGCCATCCTTATTTGATTATACCCGGAAAATCCTTCCATGAACGAGAAAACTTTGAATTTTTTGCTGTGCTATCCACTAACATATCAATATGTGGCAATGGAAAATCATCTTTTGGACTAGCTTATTTAGATCTCTATAATCTACACATATGCAAACTTTTCCGTATTTCTTCGGTACTGGGACAATATTGGCAATCCATTGAGGGTACACTGATGTCACAAGAAAACCGACATTAATCTGCTTTAGAACTTCTTCTTTGATCTTCACTGCCATATCTGGGTGAGTTCTTTGCAACTTCTGTTTGATTGGCGGACACTCTGGCTTCAGGGGCAAACGGTGCTCTACAGTATCTGTATCTAGACCAGGCATATCTTGATAAGACCAAGCAAAAATATCCACATACTCTTTCAACATCTCAATCAACCTGCTCTTCACATCGGGATGCAGCAATGCTCCGATCTTGAGTTCCTTTGAATTTTCTTCTGAACCCAAATTGATTACTTCCAATGGCTCTTTATATGGATGAATGGCATTCTCCTCGCGCTCAAGCAACTGTGAGACCTCTTCTGGAATATCATCATAGTCTTCTTCTTCGGCCCCATACACAGGACATTCAAAGTTGGGAGAGGGTGCAGGGTCATTGTATTCAACGAGTTTTTTAATTAATCTGCACATATGATTTATGATTGTTTTTAGAGACTGACACATATAACAAGTGATCATGCAGATTGAATTTCTGTTATTATTTATTTTGAAAGGTTTTTTCTGATTACCATTTTCCAAGAAAAAGCAAAAAACTAAAAACACAATTTGGGAAACAAAGACAACTTTTATTATTGATTTTAAAAGTCACAGTAAACAGATAAGCCCATACAATATTAATACTTTCACCTTGGGAAGAGTGAAAGCTTTTCAAAAAGATTAATAAAAAAAATTACTTTGAAACATATATGCAAGAGAGAACATCAATGGTGATCCAGTTCTGAACCCTAACTCCGTGCATCACATAATTTGGCATTTCTGGCTCTGCTTCATCTTCCACAATGGCATTAATCCCAGAAATGATTGGATGAAGATAACCCCCGCTATTGAAGATGTCTTGATACTTGCCTGCAGAAAACTTTGGCTTCATGCCCTTACCTTTATCATTCTTCAGAGAACCCCAAGCCAGCTATATTCTTGTTTACAGGTGGATACACAATCTGTCCCCAAACTTCACTATGGCCATTACGCATAACCTGCTGCGCATGCTTAAGCGAAACCATAGAATTCTCATTTCCTCTTATGTTGTCAATGGATAAAGCTTAGAACTAGGTTCCAACAGCCGCTTCATCCGCATCCACAATGCTGAAAGAGGACAAATGAGATATCAATAATGCATGTTCTCCATTTATAATTACCACTTTTCCTTCACGTACAAACTTCAGCTTCTGGTGTAAAGTCGAAGTGAGAGCCCCTGCCTCATGTATCCACGGCCGTCCCAACAAACAGCTGTAAGCGGGTATAATATCCATGACCTGGAAAGTAATCTGAAACAAATGTGGGCCTGTATGAATAGGCAAGTCCACTTCACCAATAACAGATTTCCTTGATCCATCAAACGCTTTCACAATAATGCCACTTGGGCGCATGGGCATTCCTTGATATTTCAATTTAATAAGTGTGCTCCTTGATATAACATTCAATGCATATCCATTATTAATCAGCACATTGGATAATGAGTCATTCTTGCAGTTCATAGAGATGTGGAGGGCCAGGTTGTGATTCCTCCCTTCTTCGGGCAGTTCATCATCGCAAAAACTCAAGTTATTACATGACGCAATGTTCCCCCACTACACTACTGAATTGGTCAACAGGCATGTCACCTTCCATGAAAGCTTGGTCCAATACCCTCATCAAAGATTCTCTGTGGGCAGAGGATTTCATCAATAAAGCCAAGATAGATATTTTTGAAGGAGTATGCAGTAGCTGGTCTACAATTTTGTAGTCGCTCATCTTGATTTTCTTCAAAATATCATCCACCTCTTTCTCTAGTGTAGCTCCACTAGATTCACCCACTACCTTCTTGGGTTTAACATCTTCAACATTTTTTCTTTCCAGCGCTAATATCTCCATGAACAACTGGTGTAAATACACGACCGCTGCGGGTCTCTGCTAGTCTCAGTAATATTTCCAACATCAGGCATTGGCTGGATGGGAACTTCCACACCATCCTCTAAGATTGTAGAATTATATTTGTAGGGTACATCCTTATCTGACTTGTAGGGGACTGGACCCGACAAACTAATCACCAATGGAGTAATAGCTGGCTTGCTATGATACTCAACTTCAAAATGGGAAGGTGCACCAAAACGAGGCACAATAATGTTTACCCTTCTTCAACATAATCAGTCATTATGGAGTCATCTTTGGAAAACAAATCCTCATCTGAGGAGAAATACTCATCTGCAGAGGCATACTCATTATCCGACTCTTCTTCAGCCAAATAGACCTCAATCACATCAACTTCATGGTAATTATTCCTTTGACCTGTAACCTTGATGGTTCCATTGTCTAACAACAACTTAACACCTTTCCTCACAATTGAACATCCTCTGGAGTCCCGACAGTAAATTCGGAAAGATCCATACTGATGTTCCACCTGACCAGCCATGTGGCAGAAAGTAGCATGCAATTGTACAAGATCCTCATTAATATACTCCACATCAAAAATTCTAAACTCTGTAGGACATTCAGAAACCATGTTTACTTCCTCTTCATACTATTCCTTAGGCCTGATTATATGGATGAGGCCCTCCTCCATCATCTCTTGCAAATCAGCCTTTATCTTATCGCAACCCTGTATGTCTGTACTGCAAATAGAACATCCGGCATGGTCATGCGTATAGTAGCTAAATTCACATAGGTCTGCATGCATTTTCACCAAATCTCCCCTAACTATATTAACATCAAAAATCCGGAAGTCGCCTGGACAACCGGTCACCATATTCACAGCATTTTCTCCTCCATGCTTGGGCAGAGGATTGTCTTTCACATTAGGGCCCACATATTTGAAAGATAGAATACCGAACTTCACCAATTTCTGTACTTCAGTCTTCAATGGATATAAGTTCTCAACATTATTCCCTGGTGCTCCCTGATGAAAAGCACATGTTTGGTCTGATTTGTAGTACCAAGGCAACGGTGATGGTACAACGGGAGGTGGTCGAGTCTGAACCAACTTATTCTGAATTAACGCCGGTAGTAACTCTGTATAACTCATAGGGATATGGTCATAACTCTCCCTTCTCTGATTATACCCTTGATTCCCATGCTAGGATGGTCTCTGATAAGCAACGGTGGTTGGAGCTACACCAATAACTAGAGTAACTGAGGCGACTTGTTGATGACGCTGAGGCAATTTTAATAGATTTTTGAGCAGTTTCATTGGCTTGGATATTTAATCAAATACAAAGTCTCCATGCATTTAACATATGATTTTTCATAATTCATGGCGTAGATTCCAACAACATATGATTGGTATAAAATCAACAATTAGGCTTCATGCAACATCAACAATTTAAATCAACAATTAAGAACTTTCATGAAAAATCACTTAATTCAAATAAGCACTTAATTTAACTATTCAATTTTGGATTTAAACATGATTGTCAAAATCAATTCACAATTCTTTCACTAGATCTAAGTTCTCAATTCGAAATTCAACCTAGATTCAATTCATGCTTGATCAAAAAAGTGCTCCTCAAATAATCACTTATTTCAAAAGTTCTTAATTCAAGAAAACTCACCGATAGAAATGAATAAGAAGATTATGTATAGAGATCGCAATGAACGGATTGAAGATCGGAGAAGAATTACTCTTGATCTTGACTTTGAATTCTTGATAAAATTGTTGTTGTGTTCTTGATCAAAAAGTAGAGAAAACTTTGATTTGATCCTTGAGTATTGAGAGAATTATTAGACTTGTTGTGATACGGTGGGAGAACTGACTTGAGGTTTTGCGTTTGTGTTCGCAAATGTTTTGGTTTAGCAAGAGTCGCCACCGACTTTTTATTTTATCCAAAGGAAAGGTCAAAAAGCACAGGAAAGACCTTTGAGATGTTTTCTTGGGTTCGGGGGGTAGATTATGAAAAGGGAAGGTTCAAGCACCATTTTAATCCATGGTTATCCATGGGCTCTTAGTTACTTATTTAGATCACTTGCTTTTGCTTTTCAATTGTTTGAAATGGTGCTTTGTGTATGGTTTTGAAAATGTTTTGAAAAGAGGCCTTTTGTCTAGGCAACCTTTGTAATGATTCTTGTTTGAATGTATGCAAAGGTGTTTGTCTTTTGAAAATATATTTCAATGTTTGATTGTTTGAAAGTTTATTTTTGGGAAATGTTTTGAAATTGTGTTGTGAGGTGTGTTTGAAAATAACAAGGATGTTTTTGCAAGTTTTGATAAAGTAACTAAGAGTTGTCTACCCTATCTACTCAAGAGTCTTTCCTACACATTTTTAACCCTTTTGACAGTGTTGTTTTACCATTGCATTTGGTAAACAACCTTGTATTTGGATGTTAAACGGGACAGGCGCGGGTCATCGTATTGACCATGATAGCAATTGTGCTAAGTATCTTTAGCAAATTTTTGAGGGACTAGATCATTTTTTGTATAGGCAACCAAGATAGCGTCATCGAGGGACTATGATATTTTGTTTTGTTTTTGTTTTGCCAAAGTACTCAACATGCATAACATGGCCATTTTAAAGGCAACAAGTGGATGAAACCCTAGGGGTGCATGTGTGCATTGTGTTTGTCATTTTCATGCATTTAGGTCTTGTATTAGGTCAAACTATTTGTTTTGATTTTGGAATATTGCATACAAACCCTAATCTCTATCATGGCATATTTGAAAGCATAAAGTGCGTAAAATAAATCTACACTTATTACAACATTTGATATGGGAAGGGGGATACAATTTTTTAATGGGGGGTATTTGCAAGAAAATAAAACCCTAATTTTTACTATTACATCCAAATTGAATTTCTTTGCTTCAAAAGATAAATAAACAAAATTTAAATAAGCAATAAAATATAAATATGCAAAATATTATGAATGTGCAAAAATGTTTTTATTTATTTATATATGTAAAAATATAATATTTAATGTATTAAAAAGAAAGAAAATAAAAAAAGTTATTTTTTGTTAAGGGAAAAACCCTAAATTTTGTTTTAAGAAAATATATTTATTAATATTATTTATTTATGTACAATAAAAAATAAAAATATATACAAGTGTCAAAGATAAAAAATGGATTAGAAAAAATATTATTTTTAATAAGGGTGGAAACCCTAGTTTTTGTTTTAAGATAATATATACTATATTAATTATTTTATGTACAAGAAAATAAATATAAATATATACAAGTATTTAGAAAATAATAACATATGGGAAAATATTATTTAAATATATAAATACTAAAAAAAAATAATATAATATTTCTATGTATTATTTACAAGTTTTTATTTGAGAAAATAAATAGTATATCTAATAAACTAAATATTGTGTCAAAATAAAATAAAATAAAATAAAATAAAATAAATAATAAAAAAATATGAAAATTTAAGGAAAATATTTTTAGTAATTTTTTTATATTTTGAAAAAAATAAAATAAAGTCAGAAATAAAAAAGAAATGAAAATAATATGAAAACATAAAACAAATGGGCCAGGGGGTGCAGTTAGCAAGGCATGGGGTGTCAAAAGTGAGCCAAGCCAAAGCCCAGCCTACTGAACTTCATCTTCAACCTTTGAAACTCAGAAAACGCGCGCCCTGTACAAAATGTCCATATCCTGCACCAAAGTCATAGCATTTTTCAAGACGATTCCAACCATATAAGAAACTTAATCTAACTCTCAAAGACCAGAGAGAATTTCTCTGGCCCTAATTTCTAACCTAATTTTTTCAGAAAGTTCATGAATCAAATTCTCTTAACACGATTAACTTAAATGAAATCTAAGCATATGTACAACTTCAGGGCTATAAGTACTATATTTTTTATTCACAAACCTAAGCCTAATGATTCCTAAATAGAGAGATAGGAAGTTGACAAAAACCTGTTTCAGTTGAACTCGTGTATGACAATGTGGAGCTTTTTAGTGAGACCTGAGGTTCTTGGGAGCTTTCCTGAACTTCCTCTGATCTTCTCCAATGCTTAGTTTGCTTTGGATTTGCTTGAACAAGCTTGTAGAACTCAACCTGCACAAGCTGAAAACAAAAATGGTAAAGCTTGCAAATGGAGTTACAGTCAGTGGCCAATGATTGGGATAGCTTGAATAGGTTATATGGAATGTATTGGAACAAGTTTGGGGCGAAACGCACGAGTAACTTGTGAGACGGAAGTGAAACTGCAGGAAGTGCCCTGTTTTGCAAGAGGAAGGTGATTCTGTGTTTTGGAAGGCTAGAGGGATGAATGGCTCGTGTTTCTGGCTCAAGGCAATGTACAAAACTTGTCTCCAATGCTTGCAAGAGTTAGTTATAACAGATATGCAAGTTGTTGTGATTTTGGCAAGTTTCTTGTATTTTAAGCAAAAGTATCAAGTGGTACAAGACAGGCCTGTACAGGCTATCTCTCAACTTGCACTTTATGATCTTGGCCCCTCAAGTTTGTGGATATTGTTTGCTGTCCAAGATTTGGTTCAAGGCTCAAGGATGCAATTTGACATAAAGCAAAATTTGACAAAAATGGCAATGTTGCCTTTTTGCTATTTTTGGATTAATCTCTTGTGTAATCCTCCCATGATTAGAACAAAGCCTCAAACCAATGGATTTACATTTAATTATTGAGTATTAAAGGGTTTAGGGACCTGTAATCAAGTACAAACAATGCTGGATGGAAGTTGCAACTTGTATCAACATGAAAATGCCATGGATCAAAAGTGAGTTTTTGCCAAATTCAAACCTTCGATTCTCCCTAACCACAAAGGATTTTGGAGAGTTATTAGACATTTTGGAAATCTTGTAACATGCTTTAAAATCCATATTTGAAATGAATTTTAAGATTCCAAGTGGAACTAGGTGAAAAATTGCCATGAAGATAGGTCAAAATCCTGCCTAAACTAGGGCAAAATTTCACTAAGTTAAAAGATCCATGGACCCTTGTTCCAAAAATAATAACTTGGGATACAAGCTTCTTTTGGGAAAACTTTGTGAATAAAAGTTGTAGACTTTGTGAAGGACTACAACTTTCATGTTGGAAGTTTTGTTTGAATCCAATTTCATCATGGTGAAAATGTTGGGCAATGTTGGGAAAAAATAAGAAAATTTCATAACTTAGAAAAATTCTAAGTTATGAAATTTTTCAATCTTAAACCCTAATTTGCAAAATTAGGTTTCTTGATGAAAAAGTTTCATGTTTTGAAACATCTTGATGAAAAATGACCCTTGGCACTTGATTTTGACCAAAAAGTTAAAGTTTGACTTTTTAGTGTACAGTCAAATTTTGATCAGTTAACTGAAAAAATCATTTGTCAATCCAATGCATTTGAGATCTTTTGAACCTTGTGAATAGATCAAGATGATTCCATTGAGTCCTTGAATCCATGCTTGAACCCAATTTGCCATTGGCTAGGTGAAAAATCATAAATTGCCCTTGTGCAGTCAAAACCCTAAAAATGACCATTTTGCCCTTTTGATGATCTGAACAAATTTCTTGAGGAGTTGTGGTCCAAACTTGATAAAATGGTTCATATGAGCCTATAATGTTGATGTGGATCAAAAATTGGGAGGTTTGACTGTAAATTGGCCACAATTGACTTTTCCCCCAATACAACTGATTTCTAGGTCAACTGTCCAATTGATTGGGCAAAAATTTGATTCAAAGCCTAAAACTTGGTAGAGGCAATCTTATAAGTCCAAAATGAAGTATGAAAGTCACTTTGAGCATTAGAAATCCAAAATTCCTGGTGCAAACTCAAACCCTAATTTAGGTCATCAGTGCAAGGAAAAGTCTTGAGCAGTGCAAAACCCTAATTTGGTCTTGAGTCCAAAGAGTCTTGTGAGGAGAGATCTTGATAAAATGAGAGGGAAAATTTTGGGGTACAACAACTTCCCCTGTTCAATCTTCTTTAACCTAAAGAGTTAGATTGGCGAGTTTTCCTTTCGTGACTCGAAGGTAAAAGAGGATTGGAAACTAGAGTGCCCGTAAATTTGCACTCGTCAAAATGTAAATGAGGGAATGGGCTTAAAGATGCTATTTGGAGATGGTAGAATCTTGCTGGAGATGGGCTTAAAGATGCCATCCAAGACTGTTTGTTGAAAATCAGGAGAATGAACACCAGAATGGTATCCGTATCTGGAACATATCTGAGTTGTATCTGGAGATTGGATTCGTATGAGCAAAGGAACGACATCCGTATCTGGAGCATATCCGCAATGTAACTGTATTTGATTCTTGAATGAATATCAGAATGACTGCCGTATCTGGAGTGTATCTGTATTGTATCTGAATTCTGAATGGGCGACAGAAAAACATCCGTGTATGGAGCATCTCTGGGCTGGGGATAAATTCCGAATGAGTGACAGGATGGCAAACGTGTCTGGTGCGTATCTGTATCTGGAGTTTGAGATCTATATGAGTAGCAGAATGACTTCCGTGTCTGGAGTGTATCTGTACTGTAACTTTGATCTGGGCAAATGACATAATAACTTCCGCGTCTGGAGCGTATCCGCATCTGAGGTTGATAGTTGAATCTGAATGAGAAATAGAATGGCTTTTGGGTCTGGAGCGTATCTAGTCTGTATCTGATTGCTGAAGTCTGAATGAGTAGTAGAATGACCGCCGTGTCTGGGGTGAATCTAGTCTGTATCTGGACTTGAAATTCTGAATGAGTAATAGAATGACCGCCGTGTCTGGGGTGTATCCATACTGTATCTGAAATAAGAGATTTGAATGAGTACCAGAATGACTTCCATGTCTTGGAGTGTATCCGTACTGTATCTGAAATCTTTGAACATTTGTTAAAGGTAGCTTTTAATCTCATCCTGAAAAGGGTAAAATGTTAGCTAAAACACGAAGTTATGTTGCATGACATGTACGATGCAATAAAATGTGCTTCATCAATGTCTATGATATATGAATGTAATGTATGCGCATGTAAGCGGATTAGCCGTCTGCCGAGGAAAATAAATCCTTGACCGCTGGAGATAATGAGGCCTTTGACCGCTGCTGGGGAAAATAAATCCTTGACCGCTGTTGGGGAAAATAAATCCTTAGCGACTTGTGGGGATTAACAAGAAATTTGACAACTTCTGTGGGGATGTGAGGATCCTTCATGACTTTCTTGGGGAATAGGAAAAACTCTGACGATCTCTACTGGGGAACTGAAACCTGGGAGGCTTCAACTGGAGAAAAGAGAATGAGAATCTTCGATCTGCTGGGAAATAACTCTGTGGGGAGAATGCTTATTCTATGGAAGAGTTTTCAAGGGCAGGAATTGTATGCCAATCTATTGAGGAATTATCCGAAGC
Organism: Vicia faba; assembly: GCA_948472305.1. Taxonomy (NCBI): domain Eukaryota; kingdom Viridiplantae; phylum Streptophyta; class Magnoliopsida; order Fabales; family Fabaceae; genus Vicia; species Vicia faba. The sequence continues at coordinate 102,040 of CATIWC010001876.1, forward strand.
TTTCGTCTGGTTTCTAAGATAACTTGTAGGGGAATCTTCTAATTTTAAGACAAATCTCTGGGGAATTGGAGGAAACAGGATGGTCTTCCACCGAGGTTTAATGGTTAAAGTTTTGGACTTCATTGGGGAAGAAAGTTTCATCTTCACTGAGGGTTTGTAGCTCAAAGTTTTGCTCCGCTGGGGATTGGGAGTTTGAAAGCTCAACTCTGATGGGGATTTTTGAAACTTAACTCTGCTGGGGATATGGATGATGTACTGCAGGAGATTCCTCCTGGAATAGCCTAAAGACATTTTCCTATACTGTCATCCTATCAGTAATTATTCTTTCTTATTTCGTTTTATTTGTAAGCAGTGATTATATTAAAATGCATATGCTCATTTAATAAATCATTGGACGTTTTCAAATAAAACACAAGTATAAAAAGAAATAAAAGGAAAGCAATTTTCTACACTTTGAAGTATCTTTGTATTAAATTTGTGTAAGTATTCTGTACAAAGGGGACAGACATCCTAGTAAGAGAATGTTGTCATAAAATTGAGAAAAATTTACACAAAGAAAGATGGCTATGTGTAACAATTCCATGGGGTTCCCATTCAGCTATAGCCTTCGTAACTCTGAGTATCTTGTCCATTCGTTGCTTCGTCCGCAGATGATTGGATTGATCAGAAGCTTGGAGCTTGTCCGTGAAGAGATTGTCCTTAAAGTGATCCGACGAGACATAATCATACGCTTTAATTCCCTAACTTTTTCCTAGACCGCCCTTTCGGGTTTTCGATCCACTGGGAAACCGTTTTTTGCCCAAGTCGCCCTTTCGGGTTTTGAACTTGTCGGGTGTACAGATTTTTTAATTTATCCCTAACTTTTGCCTGAACCGCCCTTTCGGGTTTTCGATTCACCAGGATGCCCATTTTCGCCCAAGTCGCCCTTTCAGGTTTTCGACTTGTCGGGTTGTTTATGCGTAGTATCTTTTGACTATGTCTGCGTTCGCAGGGTGCAGCAGGTCATCACCGTCCATGGTGTCCAGGATCATTGCCCCACCGGAAAAGATGTTTTTTTTATCACAAATGGTCCTTCGTAAGTAGGAGTCCACTTGCCCATGGGATCACTTTGCGACAAGATGATCCGCTTGATTACAAGATCCCCGACTTGATATACTTGTCTTCTGAAATTCTTGTTGAAAGCTATGATCATTCGTTTTTGATACGCCTGACCATGGAAAATAGTAGTAAGTCGCTTTTTGTCAATCAAGTTAAGTTGATCAAGCCGGGTCTGAATCCAATCGTCTTCACTCAAACCAGCATCTTTCATTATTCTCAAGGAGGGAATCTGAACCTCGATAGGTAAAACAGCTTCCATGCGATATACCAAAGAAAAGAGTGTTGCCCCAGTTGAAGTGCGTGTCGTGGTACGGTACCCGTGCAGAGAAAACGGTAACATCTCATGCCAGTCCTTGTAGGTGACTGTCATCTTTTGAATGATCTTCTTGATATTTTTGTTCGCAGCTTCGACAACACCGTTCATCTTAGGCCGATAGGGAGATGAATTGTGATGTTGAATCTTGAACTGCTCACACAAAGAGGTGATCATAGTATTGTTTAAATTTTTACCGTTGTCAGTGATGATCCTGTCGGAGATACCATACCGGCATATGAGGTTCTGCTTGATGAAGCGGGCAACCACATTCTTTGTAACGGAGGCGAAGGAAGCTGCTTTGACCCACTTGGTAAAGTAATCAATGGCCACCAGGATGAAACGGTGTCCATTGGATGCTGTAGGATTGATCTCTCCAATCATGTCGATTCCCCACATCATGAATGGCCAAGGAGTTGTTAAGACATTGAGAGGAACTGGAGGTATGTGTACCTTGTCAGCTTAGATTTGGCATTTGTAACAAGTACGGGAATGTTGATGACAATCAACTTCCATGGTAGACCAGTAATAGCCTGCCCTTAGAATCTTCTTAGCCATCGTATGACCGCTTGAGTGGGTGCCAAAGGTGCCATTATATAGTTCAACCATGATCTGCTCAGCCTCAACCTTGTCCACATAACGGATCAGAATGCAATCGTGATTGCGCTTGTATAGAATACCATTGCTCAGGAAGAACTTGGCCGTGAACCTCCTTAAGAACTTTTTGTCGTTGACTGAAGCCCCTTCAGGGTATTCTTGTGCTTCGAGATACCTTTTGACGTCATGAAACCAGGGTCGGTCCACTACTTCTTCGGTATTAATCTCGTGACAATGTGCAGGTTCGTCCATTCACTCAATGGTGATTTGGGGAGCCTCATTTTCCCAGTTAAGTTTAAACATGGAGGACATTGTTGCTAGAGCATCCGCTAGCTGATTCTCTTCTCGCGGGAAATACTCGAAGGTGATCTGCTCGAAGTATGGTAACAATGTCAAGACATGTTCTTTGTAAGGGATGAGGTTAGAGTGTTTAGTACCCCACTCTCCTTTGATTTGACTGATAACCAAAGCTAAGTCCCCAAATACAATCAAAGATTTGATTCCCAAGTCAATAGCAGCCTTGAGACCAAAGATACAAGCTTCATACTCGACCATGTTATTGGTACATCTGAAGCAGAGTCTAGCAGTTAAAGGTGTATGGCAACCTTCTGAAGAAATAAGTACTGCGCTGATACCGTTTCCAAGCGCGTTGGAGGCACCATCAAAGTACAGAGTCCATCGGGATCCTTGTTCAGGTCCGTCATACGGTCTGTTTTCTTCAATGTTGTTCAAAGTCATGATATCCTCGTCGGGGAAGTCGAACCTCATAGATTGGTAATCTTCGACGGCTTGATGGGCCAGATGATCGGCTAGCACACTTCCCTTTATAGCTTTTTGGGTTGTGTACTGTATATCATATTCGGTGAGGATCATCTTCCATCTAGCGATTCTTCCGGATAGAGTAGGCTTCTCGAAGATGTACTTGATCGGATCCATCTTAGAGATCAACAAAGTGGTATGAGTCAACATATACTGCCTTAGCCGGCGAGCAGCCCATACCAAAGCGCAGCAAGTTTTCTCGAGCAGTGAGTAGCGAGTCTCACAGTCGGTAAACTTTTTGCTAAGGTAATAAGTGGCATGCTCTTTTCGGCCAGACTCATCATGTTGGCCCAATACGCACCCCATTGAATTCTCCAGGACAATCAGATACATGATTAAAGGTCTTCCTTTGACGGGTGGCATCAAGATAGGAGATTCCAGCAAATACTCCTTGATTTTATTGAAAGCAACTTGACAGTCATCATTCCATTCAACCACCTGATCTTTCTTCAATAGCTTGAAGATTGGTTCACAGGTAGATGTTAGGTGAGAAATGAACCTTGCAATGTAGTTTAGGCGTCCCAAGAAACCTCTAACCTCCTTCTCAGTGCGAGGGGCAGGCATTTCTTGTATAGCTTTGACTTTGGCAGGATCAACCTCGATGCCTTTGTTACTGACGATGAATCCCAAAAGTTTACCGGACCTGACTCCGAAAGTGCATTTGTTAGGGTTCAGTCTGAGCTTGTACTCTTTCAATCTGACAAACAACTTTTGCAGATGGTCGAGGTGTTCTTCTTCTGTCTGTGAATGGGCTATCATGTCGTCTACATAGACTTCAATCTCATGATGTATCATGTCATGAAACAAAGCCACCATGGCGCGCTGATAGGTTGCCCCGACATTCTTCAGTCCGAATGGCATCACTTTATAGCAGAAGGTACCCCACTGCGTAACCAAAGTAGTTTTCTCCATGTCTTCAGGGGCCATTTTGATCTGGTTGTACCCTAAAAATCCATCCATGAAAGAGAATACCTTATGTTGAGTTGTATTGTCGACCAAGATGTCAATATGTGGTAGTGGAAAGTCATCTTTAGGGCTAGCCCTGTTTAAGTCTCTGTAATCCACGCACATTCTGACTTTTCCGTCCTTCTTAGGCACGGGCACAATATTAGCAACCCATTATGGATAGGAAGTGAGAGCAAGAAAGCCAACATTGAACTGTTTCATCACTTCAGCTTTGATCTTTTTGGACATGTCGGGCCTCATTCGATGGACTTTCTGTTTGATTGGTGGACAGTCTTCTCTTGTAGGGAGACGGTGAACCACAATATCTGTATCCAATCCCGGCATGTCTTCGTAGGACCAGGAGAAGATCTCAACATATTCATTCAAAAGTTGAACTAAACGCTCCTTGACATTTGGCTCCAGGTTGGCACCCACTTTAACCTCTTTTCTGTCTTCCTCTGTTCCCAAGTTGATAGTCTCTAACAATTCCTCGTGAGGTAGAATATCCCTTTCTTCCTATTGCAAAAGTCTAGCCAATTCTCCAGGCACTTCACGGTCTTCATCACCTTCGTATTCGGCATGATTGACCAGATCTTCAGGGTCACTGAAGGCCATAGCAGAATTGTTACCCATGGAATCCAGAGTGGATGGGCACCTGCATTTTATGAGTGTGGGTGTGTGTAAGGGATAGCCACCTTTAAACAAATAAAATGTAAAAAGAAAGACAATGAACACAAAAGTTTATATATGAAAACGTCCATGATTCATTAAAATGGCATATGAAGATGAAAAATCAAGCCCTTACAAATGGACCTATATGCCTCGGGTAAGGCATAAGGCAAAAAGTGTACGAATTGTTTAAAAATTATTACAGACTAACAGGAAATGTTAAAAAGATAAATTACTGATTGATGAAAGTAATGGGAACAAACTATTTCGCCTCCCAGTTGTTCAGTCCTCCTTCAATAGTTGGAAAGATCCAGTCTTCAAAATTGATTTCTTCTTCATCATCCTCTAAAGCATGAACTCTATGATGAGTGATCCTTAATGGTGGTCCTCCAGCCCGGGAGCGACGCACAACCTTCTGACTAGCAACAGCAAAACCCAAACCGAACTTGTCTATCTTGTAAGGAAAATCTGGCAGTTGACCCCATACTGTGCTTCCTCCTTCCTTGATCACAGCCTCCGCATCTTTAAGGGATTACATCCGGGACACAGGTTTGGTAATGACGACCACAAAAGTCATTGTCTTGGCTACCGCAACTTCAGGGGAAACCTCTTCAAAGTGTTGAAAGGGGGTCTCGATGAATTCGCCATCTAACTCCATATAGCGGAAAGAGTTAAGGTGGCTTATCATATACTCCTCCTTGCCACGAACTGTCATAATTTTCCCCTGGACTGGGTACTTAAGCTTCTGATGCAGAGTGTAGGTAACGGCCCCAACATGATGAATCCATGGTCTTCCTAACAAGCAAGAGTAGGAGGGTCGGATATCCATGACATAAAATGTGGAGTGGAAAGTTTCAGTACCCACTTTAATTGGGATGTCCACCTCCCCGTGGACCATCCGCTTAGAACCATCAAAGGCTCTTACAATGATATTGCTGGGCTTTAAGGTCAAACCTTCACAGTCCAATTTGTCCAATGCTTTCTTAGGCAAGACATTTAAAGATGATCCGGTATCAACCAGAACGTGAGCAAGAGTAGTCCCTCTGCATTCCACCGAGACATGCAGCGCTTCGTTATGCTTTCTCCTCTTAGATGTTATATAAGCATCGGAGAAGCCAAGACCATTGTCGGCGGTTAAGCTGGCTACACACTCCTGAAACTGGTCCGCGGAGGTTTCTTGAGGCGCATGGGCCGTCTTTAGGAATTTTATCAAGGCTTTGGCATGGGCTTCGGAACAGAGCAATAGGGCCAGCATAGAGATTTTTGAAGGGGTTTGCCCCAGTTGTTCTACGACATCATAGTCGCTCTTCTTAATTATTTTTAAAATCTCCTCCATTTCCTTTTGAGTGGTCTCGGGGATTATCAAAGGTTGATCCCTCGTCTTGACGTGCGCTTCATGGATCCCATTACCTTTATCAGCAGTAACAGCAGAGGGTACAACTTCGGGAGTAACAATTTCTTCAATAACTGGACTTCGCACAGATATCTTGGCTGGCACAGGAGTAACCTTCGGAGCATTTGAGGGTCCGAAGATTTCCCTTGGAGGAGAAATCTTCAGAGAGAAGATTCTTCTGCTGCGGGTGATCTTACTCGTTCCCGCAATGTTTCCTACGTTAGGAGTCTTTTCATCGGAACTTTCTCCGACCGATTCGACTTGCTTAACACCATGGTAGAAGATCTCTCCTCCATAATTCCACGGAATTGTCTTGTTGGACTTGTATGGGATAGGCCCCGACATTGTTATCTTCAGAAGTACAAACTTTGGATCGGGTGTAATCTTAACAGGTCTTTTGGAGACCTTGGAAATATTGTCGGAAATGGTGATTATAGCAACATCGTTGATTGGAGTAACAGGAGTAACAAGAGTTTTCTTGAAGAGGATTTCTTGGCTATCCACCAGGCATTGGATGCCTGACTTCAATAGCGGACAATCGGATTACAAGGTCGAACAAAGGTAACAATCTTTTTCACAGCCCGGGAAAATCTCGGCTTTCAACAGATTCATCTTGATCATTGGCAATGGAGTCATTAAGTCTTCAACAACATCAACATAAAGATCTTCTACAATAGCATGGACATTGTGACCATTTTTGGCATTGGAGCGGATATCACATTAGGTTTTTCAGGGGCGTCAAACTCCACCTCCTTGTCATCTATTAAATCCTGGATCTTATTTTTGAGGGCCCAACAATTGTTGGTGTCGTGCCCCACGCTATCCGAATGATAGGAACACTTTGCATTTGAATGGTAGTAGGGAGAAGAGGTATTCAGATTCTTTGGCGCCTCTTTCAAACTTGTAAGGTTTAACTTCAACAGATGAGGGAGAACCTGAGCAGGTGTCATATTGATCTGGGTGAATTTTCGTGCAGGCCTTTCCACCCTTGGTTGGTTGGTTCTGGGTTGACTATTTCGAGGTTGATCAGCTATGGAATTCTGAATCATCACAGCCCCCACCGCTGGTCGGCGCTCCATTCTTCCTTGATTTCTTTGGGAGTAAACAACTGAGACTTCTTTCTTGGCTGGAAAGGTTTTCTTGATAGCAGCGGAAGCAGACGCATCCTTTTGAATTTTACCGCTCTTGATACCAGCTTCAACTCTTTCACCAGTCAGAATTAACTCGGTGAATCCCGCAGATGAACTTCCGATTAGGTGATTAAAGAATGGACCTGACAGGGTCCCTAAAAACATATCAACAAGCTCCCAATCAGACAATGGTGGCTGCACCCTTCCAGCCAAGTCCCTCCACTTCTGGGCATACTCCTTAAAGCCTTCATTAGAGACCATACCCATACTCTGTAGTTGAGTACAAGTAGGTGCTAAATCTGCATTATATTGATATTGTCTGTAGAAGGCAGCAGCCAAATCCTCCCAGTTATGTACATCAGATCTCTCAAGCTGGTAGAACCAATCCAATTGCGTACCCGACAAACTATCTTGAAAAAAGTGGACCCACAGATCCTTATCAGAAGAATGAGGTTGGATCTTTCTGACGTAAGACCGTAGGTGCATCTTCGGACAAGACAAACCATCATATTTAGCAAATATAGGTACCTTGAATTTAGGGGGAATCACAATCCCAGCAACCAACCCTAGTTCCTCGAAATCCAACCCAGGCACTCTTTGTACCTCAATGGCGGCCAGACGCTCCTCCAGATTCTTATACTTGTCATATGTAGGTGGGTACTGTTGCTCAGAATAATCTTCATCCTCTTATTCTTCTTCCTCCTCAGACTCGGAGGGCACTGCAGCCCCCTTTCCTTTGCCAACCCCTTCATCAGATGTTGAGGGGAAATCCAGGACTCTTCTAGCTTGGTTCTTAAATCTTCTTCCCAAAGTAGCCACACCCACTCTTTTTTTCTTTTTCTCCTTCTCTTTTTCCTTTTCCTTCTCTTTTTCCAACAGTGCTTTAAGATCCTCCTGACCCTTTGCCAAGGTCACGAGTAGTTGTTGGAACTGTGAATTCTGCGCTTGTAGATCTTTGACCGTCTGCTCTATATCCATCTTGCTGAAATAAACAGTAGAGAGATAAGGAAACCTGGTGTGAAGACCTGTTTATGCATATGATGAATGATATGTATTCATGTAATGCATTCAATGACTCAGAAATTCAAAGTTGTTGCAAACAAAAAGAACACACGTCATATTAATAAGAAGAATTTTGTTAGTACATAAATGCCCCATGGGCAAAATAAATACAAAATTCTAATGTAAAAAGACGTTGCGCATCCTCTTTGGTGCGATGTAGGTGTTGAGATTCTGCTCTTCGTGAAGTCGACGAGTAAGTTCCAAAACCTTCTTCTCACTGCCATAGAAGCTAGCTTCAAAAGTGTTTCGTTCTTCCTTGAGCTGTATCCAACTCTTTTGCAATTCTTCCAATGATGTTGGCATGTCATGATGTAGGAGGGTGTATGGAACCTCTCCTTCCATAACAGGCTCTTTGATCATAGGCAGAATGTAGGGGTAAAGCATCATAAGACTCTAGGCGCGGGTTCGTACCCACTTGAGGTAAGGCTTAAGGGGGATGGAAATCTTGTGTCCCAGTGTCTTACCGTCCACTTTGTTGGGCATCCTCCAAGCTCGGATAAACCTTTGTCGAAGTCCTTGAGCGTCGTTGTCGAAGTCAAAAACCAAGTATGGGATCAGCATGTTATGAGGACCATCCCTTCGGGCATACCCAAATTGTCTCAGAGCCAAGCAGGGGTTGTAGGTAATGCCTCCCCTAATGCCAAGTAGTGGGATATTAGGGAATTCCCCACAACGATCAATGATGATGACATTTTCTCTAGACCGAGAACACCAATGAACATCAGAATGCGTGAGAGTCATCAACCGTTGTGACCACCTCAAGCCTTGCTCATTCTTCAAGACTGACTGGGGAAGGTGAGAAATAAACCACCTTGATAGAAGAGGAGTACATCACATGAGAACACCTCTTTTCCTCATTGTTCGTGTGTGAAATCAGTGGAGGATATCCCCAATTAATGTAGGCACATGATTCCGAGATATGAAAATTTTGACAGCATTCACATTTATAAGCTGATCAGGGTTTGGGAACAAGACCAACCCATAGATGAGAAGTGCTACAATCTCTTCAAAAGCTTGCAGATCTAGAGAATTCCAATAGTCTAGTGCCTTCTCAAACTGAAACTTTGCCAAGAAACCCTTGACACCACTTATGGTTTCCCAATGACCTTTGATATCAGATGATTGCAAGTGTAGGGCTTGAGCAACATCTTCAGGCTTTGGTTCTCTTTCTGTACCATTGTAGGGTAGTTGATGGAGAATAGGAATCCTCAGGAGTTGAGAAAATTCCTCCAAAGTAGGCACAAGTTGGTAATCAGGAAATGTGAAGCAATGGTGTAGGGGGTCAAAGAACTAGAAGAGAACTTTCACCATGTCTTCTTCAATGTTAGAGTTGACCAAGTTGAGAAGTCTACCATGTCTTTCACTAAAGGGAGAATTCTCTGGAATCTTGGAAGCAAGCTCCTTGAGTTGAGGAGGAATTCTCACAAGGTTGACCTGGATTGTTTTTCTGCGGAGTGATTCTATAACCTACAAAACAGGAACAAAGATGAAGACCCAAATCATTGAAATGGTTAGTGGATGCATATAATGCTTTACGATGTTCATGATGTATGCACAAGTATATGTACAAGCAAATCACACAAGATCCTAGTTTCAGGCTTGCATGGGGTTTCATAGGTAAGTACCCTCTTGAAGTTTAGTTGGCTCAACCTGTCCTATAAATAGTAACCGGGTTCTAAGGAGCTCAATATTACTGGATTATTTTCTGTGTTCATTGTTTCAGTTTAGCCACTTAACTGGAGACCGAAATATTGCAAGAAAACAACCCTCAATGAGTGTAGTATCGAGTATCTACCAACTTCGGACTGCACCAAAGCCGGTCATCTCACTACCCCTAATAAGGCCAAGATGGTCAAGTAAAGGTTCTAAAAGTCCATTAGTGCTTCATGACATCACTCAGCGGCCCCGTATTCTCTTTGATTAACTCAAAGGCTACCGTTACCCACAAATATGTCGCACTAATATAGCTATTGCTTCAACCATGTCGGTATACCCCACACAAGTTCCACAACGTATTGCTATTTACCTATGAATGTATCCCAAAAATCTAGGTGGAGGATTCAAACCCAAACAAGAGAACCAAATGTAAAGCAATCAAAGCAAACAAGATAAGCATGTAAAGGTGATCTAAACCCTAAGGTTACTCCACTTATAAGATGTCCCCAGAAGAGTCGCCAGTTCTGTGATACGGTGGGAGAACTGACTTGAGGTTTTGCGTTTGTGTTCGCAAATGTTTCGGTTTAGAAAGAGTCGCCACCGACTTTTTATTTTATCCAAAGGAAAGGTCAAAAAGCACAGGAAAGACCTTTGAGATGTTTTCTTGGGTTCAGGGGGTAGATTATGAAAAGGTAAGGTGCAAGCACCATTTTAATCCATGGTTATCCATGGGCTCTTAGTTACTTGTTTAGATCACTTTCTTTTGCTTTTCAATTGTTTGAAATGGTGCTTTGTGTATGGTTTTGAAAATGTTTTGAAAAGAGGCCTTTTGTCTAGGCAACCTTTGTAATGATTCTTGTTTGAATGTATGCAAAGGTGTTTGTCTTTTGAAAAGATATTTCAATGTTTGATTGTTTGAAAGTTTATTTTTGGGAAATGTTTTGAAATTGTGTTGTGAGGTGTATTTGAAAATAGCAAGGATGTTTTTGCAAGTTTTGATCAAGTAACTAAGAGTTGTCTACCCTATCTACTCAAGAGTCTTTCCTACACATTTTTAACCCTTTTGACAGTGTTGTTTTACCATTGCATTTGGTAAACAACCTTGTATTTGGATGTTAAACGGGACAGGCGCGGGTCATCGTATTGACCATGATAGCAATTGTGCTAAGTATCTTTAGCAAATTTTTGAGGGACTAGATCATTTTTTGTATAGGCAACCAAGATAGCGTCATCGAGGGACTATGATATTTTGTTTTGTTTTTGTTTTTCCAAAGTACTCAACATGCATAACATGGCCATTTTAAAGGCAACAAGTGGATGAAACCCTAGGGGTGCATGTGTGCATTGTGTTTGTCATTTTCATGCATTTAGGTCTTGTATTAGGTCAAACTATTTGTTTTGATTTTGGAATATTGCATACAAACCCTAATCTCTATCATGGCATATTTGAAAGCATAAAGTGCGTAAAATAAATCTACACTTATTACAACATTTGATATGGGAAGGGGGGATACAATTTTTTAATGGGGGGTATTTGCAAGAAAATAAAACCCTAATTTTTACTATTACATCCAAATTGAATTTCTTTGCTTCAAAAGATAAATAAACAAAATTTAAATAAGCAATAAAATATAAATATGCAAAATATTATGAATGTGCAAAAATGTTTTTATTTATTTATATATGTAAAAATATAATATTTAATGTATTAAAAAGAAAGAAAATAAAAAAAGTTATTTTTTGTTAAGGGAAAAACCCTAAATTTTGTTTTAAGAAAATATATTTATTAATATTATTCATTTATGTACAATAAAAAATAAAAATATATACAAGTGTCAAAGATAAAAAATGGATTAGAAAAAATATTATTTTTAATAAGGGTGGAAACCCTAGTTTTTGTTTTAAGATAATATATACTATATTAATTATTTTATGTACAAGAAAATAAATATAAATATATATAAATATTTAGAAAATAATAATATATGGGAAAATATTATTTAAATAAATAAATACAAAAAAAATAAATAATATTTCTATGTATTATTTACAAGTTTTTATTTGAGAAAATAAATAGTATATCTAATAAACTAAATATTGTGTCAAAATAAAATAAAATAAAAAATAAAAAAATATGAAAATTTAAGGAAAATATTTTTAGTAATTTTTTTATATTTGGAAAAAAGAAAATAAAGTCAGAAATAAAAAAGAAATGAAAATAATATGAAAACATAAAACAAATGGGCCAGGGGGTGCAGTTAGCAAGGCATGGGGTGTCAAAAGTGAGCCAAGCCAAAGCCCAGCCCACTGAACTTCATCTTCAACCTTTGAAACTCAGAAAACGCGCGCCCTGTACAAAATGTCCAGATCTTGCATACGTGCTCTAAAGCAAAAACTCATAACACCAAAGTCATAGCATTTTTCAAGACGATTCCAACCATATAAGAAACTTAATCTAACTCTCAAAGACCAAATAGAATTTGTTTGGCCCTAATTTCTAACCTAATTTTTTCAGGAAGTTCATGAATCAAATTCTCTTAACACGATTAACTTAAATGAAATTTAAGCATATGTACAGCTTCAGGGCTATGAGTACTACATTTTTTATTCACAAACCTAAGCCTAATGATTCCTAAATAGAAAGATAGGAAGTTGACAAAAACCTGTTTCAGTTGAACTCGTGTATGGCAATGTGGAGCTTTTTAGTGAGACCTGAGGTGCTTGGGAGCTTGCCTGAACTTCCTCTGATCTTCTCCAATGCTTAGTTTGCTTTGGATTTGCTTGAACAAGCTTGTAGAACTCAACCTGCACAAGCTGAAAACAGAAATGGTGAAGCTTGCAAATGGAGTTACAGTCAGTGGCCAATGATTGGGATAGCTTGGATAGGTTATATGGAATATATTGGAACTAGTTTGGGGCAAAACACACGAGTAACTTGTGAGATGGAAGTCAAACTGCAGGGAGTGCCCTATTTTGCAAGAGGAAGGTGATTCTGTGTTTTGGAAGGCTAGAGGGATGAATGGCTCGTGTTTCTGGCTCAAGGCAATGTGCAAAACTTGTCTCCAATGCTTGCAAGAGTTGGTTATAACAGATATGCAAGTTGTTGTAATTTTGGCAAGTTTCTTGTATTTTAAGCAAAAGTATCAAGTGGTACAAGACAGGCCTGTACAGGCTATCTCTCAGCTTGCACTTTGTGATATTGGCCCCTCAAGTTTGTGGATATTGTTTTCTGTCCAAGATTTGGTTCAAGGCTCAAGGATGCAATTTGACATAAAGCAAAATTTGACAAAAATGCCAATGTTGCCTTTTTGCTATTTTTGGATTAATCTCTTGTGTAATCCTCCCATGATCAGAAAAAAGCCTCAAACCAATGGATTTGAATTTAATTATTGAGTATGAAAGGGTTTAGGGACCTGTAATCAAGTACAAACAATGTTGGATGGAAGTTGCAACTTGTATCAACATGAAAATGCCATGGATCAAAAGTGAGTTTTTGCCAAATTCAAACCTTCGATTCTCCCTAACCACAAAAGATTTTGGAGAGTTCTTGGAAATTTTGGAAATCTTGTAACATGCTCTACAATCCTTCTTTGAAATGTATTTTGAGATTCCAAGTTGAAGTAGGTGAAAAATTTCCATGAAGATAGGTCAAAATCTTGCCTAAACTAGGGCAAAATTTCACTAAGTTAAAAGTTCCTTGGACCCTTGTTCCAAAAATCATAACTTGAGATCAAAGCTTCTTTTGGGAAAAATTTGTGAATAAAAGTTGTAGAATTTGTGGAGTAATACAACTTTCATGTTGGAAGTTTTGTTTGAATCCAATTGCATCATGGTGAAAATGTTGGGCAAAGTTGGGAAAAAATAAGAAAATTTCAAAACTTAGAAAAATTCTAAGTTATGAAAATTTTCAATCTTAAACCCTAATTTGCAAAATTAGGTTTCTTGATGAACAAGTTTCATGTTTTGACACATCTTGATGAAAAATGACCCTTGGCACTTGATTTTGACAAAAAAGTTAAAGTTTGACTTTTCAGTGTACAGTCAAATTTTGATCAGTTAACTGAAAAATTCATCTGTCAATCCAATGCATTTGAGATCTTTTGAACCTTGTGAATAGATCAAGATGATGCCATTGAGTCCTTGAATCCATGCTTGAAACCAATTTGCCATTGGCTAGGTGAAAAATCAGAAATTGCCCTTGTGCAGTCAAAACCCTAAAAATGACCATTTTGCCCTTTTGATGATCTGATCAAATTTCTTGAGGAGTTGTGGTCCAAACTTGATCAAATGGTTCATATGAGCCTATAATGTTGATGTGGATAAAAATTTTGGAGGTTTGACTATAAATTGGCCACAATTGACTTTTTCCCCAATACAACTTATTTCTAGGTCAACTGTCCAATTGATTGGGCAAAAATTTGATTCAAAGCCTGAAACTTGGTAGAGGCAATCTTATAAGTCCAACATGAAGTATGAAAGTCACTTTGAGCATTAGAAATCCAAAATTCCTGGTGCAAACTCAAACCCTAATTTAGTTCATCAGTGCAAGGAAAAGTCTTGAGCAGTGGAAAACCCTAATTTGGTCTTGAGTCCAAAGAGTCTTGTGAGGAGAGATCTTGATAAAATGAGAGAGCAAATTTTGGGGTACAACAATTGTGTTTTTTAGAATTGGTGAATTATGAGAGCCTCCCCTTTGAAAATTCAGATTTCAAGACTATATAGTGTGAGCAAATTGGGCTTTGGATGTGAAATTGGATTGGGCCTCCATTTGATAGTGTAACCTTGATACATACAAAAAGTACCACGTCATCATCTGTACAGAATATCGAATCGACTCCAAAACAAAAAATAAAGATGATAAAATTTGCGACGTGCTGCCGAAAGAACGGGTTCAGTCTGATAAACAAAGAGGAAGTTATGAATTTTTGGAGTTTCACTGACACTGTGTCAGGCAAAATAAATTTATGTGCAGAATTTAATTGTGTCACGCACGGAACGGACAAAAAACGGAAGCTTTTGAGTCACTGCCTTATTTTGGCATCTGAAGACAAACTGTAGTAGACGAAATTTGTGAACCAACGCCTCTAGACTCAACTCAATATGATAAAATTCGAGCAAGATATGAATTTTACTGTATCAAACATTATTACAAATGAATTCCAGTTCAGCACAAACATGTATTCAGAAACTCAAAATTCACGGGTCCTTCCTTAGTGAATCATCTTTTGACTTCCAAAGACAACATCAGGATGACATCGAGACGGAATTTTGGCAATAAAAACCGCGTACATACGATATTCTAGTCGGGGTTATGAATTTTCTAATGTACACGAAACCACGATTCAACACACGCTTCTTTCTATTTTTCACTATATAACTTCTGAGAGAACTGCATATTCAGAGACTTTTCTTCGAGGTTTAACTTTTGGTCTGAACATGTAAGTTGGAGAGGACATACAAACGATTTGAAATCCTCAAGAATCAACCCAAAACATCATTCTCCCAACAAGAGATACGGATTTTTAAACTCAGATCGGTTGAAATACTGTTTCCAATTCGCACTACTTTAAATTTACCAGAAACACCCAAATCTTTCACAACTAAGCATGCTTTGAAAAATATGAGAGCTTTGTTGCATTGATGAAATTCCTTGATCCCATGTGCATGGATCCAATGATATGCATGCATCTATATGCTAACAAGAGTACAAACCAATTAGAGTTAAAAAATGAAGAGGGCGGATTTGGGGTACAACAACTGCCCCTATTCAATCTTCTTTAACCAGGGGGTGAGATTGGCGGACGCCTTTCAAACAACCAGGGTGGAAGAGGATTGAATACTTATTAGAACCATAAAATTTTCACTATGAAACCGGTCGGGTTAGGATAAAACTTTATTTTCTTTTTTATCAGAAGATGTATGCCAGATTAAGATTAGACATACGAGACAATTATCGGGTATTAAAGAAAGAGACCAACTACATCAGGCTCTATCAGAGATATCAGATACGAAAGAGACCTAACAACAGGAACTCCATCGAAGAAATCTGAAATGGAAGAGATCTGCCAAATTGATCTCAATCGGATATCAAAGACGGAAGAAACCTGTCAAATCGATCTCAACCAGATATCAAAGGTGGAAGAAATCTGTCAAATTGATCTCAACCGAATATCAAAGGTGGAAAAAATATGTAAAATTGATTTCAACCGGATATCAAAGATGGAACAAATCTGTCAAGTCGATCTTAACCAGATATAGAAGATGGAAGAAATTTGTCAAATCGATCTCAACCGGATATCAAAGATGGAAGAAATCTATCAAATCGATCTCAACCAGATACCAAAGATGGAAGAAATCGGTCAAGTCGATCTCAACCAGATATCAAAGATGGAAGAAATCTGTCAAACTTGTTCAACCGGATATCAAAGATGGAAGAAATCTGTCAAATCGATCTCAACCGAATATCAAAGATGGAAGAAATATGTCAAATCGATCTCAACCAGATATCAAAGAGAGATCTCTTGAATAAAAATATAAACTCAAAGGTTGAATAGAGTACGCTTGTATTAAAGGCGAACTCAAAACAACAAGGAGACTAACCGAGGGTAGGCTTTTGATGAAACATCACCAATATGAAACAGACTTTCCGGGGATAAAGATACATATGTCTAGTCAACATTAGACACACACCAGAAAGAGACCGATCAAAATAGACTCTCACAGGGGATATTAGCTTATCTAACAAAAGAAGAACTCGATCAATGCAGATAAAACAAAGACAAAGAACCAAACTAAGCAGAACCCCTAGAGGACACCGATCAAAGGTGAACTCGACAAGAGAAAGAGACCAACCAAAGGGGACTCTAATACGGATTTCCAACACAAGTTAGGCTTTAAAAGGGTTGCGAATATGTAAGAACTACAATATCCCTCAGGCCAGAAATGGGACATGATTCTTCAAGAGTGGCAATCATCTGAATTACCAAAAACCAAGCATGAATACTCAAATACTTGAGAAATAAGAAAGGTTATACACCGACTCTTACTCGCACTCTAATGGAAAAGAAAACACGGGTAAAACAACCGAAGACTTGCAAGGGCAAGAAGAAACCACAACTTACTAGGGAAGTGGAGAATACCAAAGGCCTGAATGATGGTAAACCAAACTAGACTCTGCTGGGGAAAAAATTAAATTTGCATGCATAACAACCTGGTTATTGAAGGTAAACACAATTGGCTTATACTTATGCATGTTTGAATTTTTCTTTCTATTTTGGTAGATTCAATGAAATGATGCATGTTTTAGCGATGCATTGGGAACACACGACAATAATTGGCTGCTGAGGAGAAAATGAACTCCCAAAAGATTATCTTTACACATCTGATCTTCTGCAAAGAGAAATCAATCTAAACTTCAACGGGGAATCACAATTCAGACCCAGAAGCTTCTAAAGATTACCATCACCAGGAAAATAATTTCCTGGGGAGAATACTACAAACATAAATCGTAGCTCTGAAAGAATCTTGAACTCTAATCTAACTCTCAACTCCATGGGGACCAAATCCAATCCATTCTTGTCTATGATGAGGAAAACTTTAATGGGAATAGAAACTTTCACTAGGGATCATAGAAATTCTTAAATGGAAAGAATTATATTCAGACCACACTGGGGATAACGACTAGAGGTGATAAAATTCACTTAGGGAAGAAGAGAAAACCTTTGAACCACAACTTGAAATTTGGAGCTCCACTGGGGAAATTTCTGTCAATACTCTCCTCTTGAGGATAAGAGACCCTTGAACGACAAGCGTCAATGCATATTACTCTAGAAAAATCTAGGGACTTGATCCACTAAGGAATAAGCAGGCCTAATGATCAATTATCTCTTCAAGAAAACTTGATAGGGCGAGATTCACTAGAAAAAACCGAACCTCACGGGGAATCAAATAATTAATCTCACTGGAGATAACACCACCGGGATGGAAATCTTCTCTTGAGAAGAAACAGGCATCTTGGGATAGAAGCTCCACCGAGGATATCTCAAACACCTTCTATTTCTAGAGATAGAAGAATTACGAATGGCATCATCATGTACATCACACTAGGGAGGCATGATACATGCTCCAACCGAAAAAGAAAAATTTTCTTCATTGGGAAAGGAAAACTTGCTTCACTAGGGGATTAAGGAAAATTAACCCAGAGTACCCTTGAAATTTGGCTTCGATTGGGCATAAATCCACATCTTTCACTAAGTAACTGAGAAGCTTTGAATAGTGGCATCAAAAACACCAACCACAATGGAAACAATCATTCCTGCAAGATTCTCGTCACCAATGACTTGCACTGAGAAGAAGAAATAAATTCAAATCGGGCAAAAAAACCGCCTCCATGGGAATACCAAACCAGAATCTACCATATGTAATTGGGATCTCTTCAAGAAAACTCTGATACAGGCAGATAACATTGGAGAAAAGAGTGCCAACTTCACTGAGGAGTAGGATGCGTACTTCACATGGAAGACAAGGGCTTATTTTACTGGGAGAACCGCAAAATGTTGCCTTCAAGAGTGATATGTCAATAATCTTTCAAGAAACCCAGAAAGGACACATTCTAAAGAAGAGACAGAGCATACTCAAGCGAGGGTAAGACATCGTTGAAGACACATGATTATGTCTTGAGCACCAGTGTGAATACACTGAAGGAAATAAAATCCCATTCAAAATAATCCTTATGTTGGTCGCATACGGACCCTTCTTGATTCACTTGATAGTATACTTCAACCATACCTGCACAAAGTGGAGATCACAAGAACATGCTCTAATATGGGATGGCTACCTTAACTGTCATATCAGACACCTGAAACTTTAAGCAATTTCCATTAATGATATCACGTGATGTAAAGCTTTAATGTTTTAAATGCAAAGTTTATAAAAAATATTGGACGTCTTTTGTAATCAAAATAGTAAAATTAAAAAAAAATTGGCATGATTTGAAAAAAAACATTTTTATTGATTGGTTGGCATGTAAATAGGCATTTACATCAAAATGAAATTCCTAGAAAGAGGTAATTGCATACAAAGCATAAAGAGGAGAAAACAAAGTTGGTAATGTGAGTGCGGATTTATCGAGGCCGACTCTGCTATAGCTCTTATGACTTTAAAGCTCCTTAGTATCTTGCTTTCTGAATAAACTAATTTAACCGATACTTCCCAAGCCAACCCAACAACAATGTAAATTGATATTACAGATGCAACACAAATTGTAGTATTCGCTTTTAATCCCTAACTTTTGCCTGGGTCGCCCTTTCGGGTTTTCAATCCACCGGGATACCCTTTTTTTTCCTAAATTTCCTTTGATAGGTCCAACTTAGCAGGTTTACGATTATTTTTCACTCATTTACTCTTTCTTTGTCCCTAACTTTTTCCCAAACCTTTGCTCACTCTTTTAGGTTTGCCGAGATGCCTTTTTTTCCTGAGCCAATCAACTCGGCGGTCATTTAATTGTGAAGTACTTTTTCACTACGTTTGCGTTGACGGGGTGAGGGAAATCCTCTTTATCCATAGTTGTGAACATCATAGATCCTCCTAAAAAACTTTCTTTACAATGTATGGTCCTTCATAATTAGGAGCCCATTTAACCCTAGCATCTATATATTTAGGAGGCGAGATCCTTTTCAGCACAAGATCAACAGCTTGAAAATTCCTCAAACGTACCTTATTTTCGAAATCCTTCTTCATCCTCCTCTGGTATAACTGCCTGTGGAAAATAGTCGTCAATCTCTTCTCATCAATAAGAATCAAGTGATCAAATCTATTTTGAACCCATTCTTCCTCATCCAACTGTACATCCGTCATTATCCTTAAAGATGGAATTTCCACTTCCACAGGAAGGACTGCTTCCATGCCATATACAAGCAAAAAGGGGGTTTCCCCAATCGAAGTAAACATAGTGGTACGATAACCATGTAAAGAAAATTTCAACATCTCGTGCCAATCCTTATAAGTGACAACCATCTTCTACACAATCTTCTTAATACTCTTGTTAACCGCCTCAACCGCACCATTCATCTTAGGACGGTAAGGAGAAGAATTTTGATGCTTTATCTTAAAACTTTCACACAACTCTTTCATTATCTTATTGTTGAGATTTGACCCGTTATCGATAATAATCTTCTCCAGAACCCCATATCGACAAATGATATTATGCTTGATGAAACGCGCAACCACCTGCCTAATGTCGTTGGCATAAGATAGTACTTCAACCCACTTGGTGAAGTAGTCAATGGCCACCAGAATGAAGCGGTGCTCATTGGAAGCAGTCGGCCCAATCTGGCCAATCATATCAATACCCCACATTTCAAAGGGACAAGGAAAAGTCAAGACATTCAGAGGGTTGGGTGACACATGCATTTTGCCAGCATAGATCTAAAACTTGTAAGAGATCCTGGAATGATTGTAGCAATAGTTTTCCATTGTTGACCAATAGTAACCTACTCTCAAGATTTTCTTAGCCATAGTATGGCCACTAGAATATGTTCCAAACGAACCTTCGTGAATTTCTTCTATGATCTTATTTGCTTCTTGTCTATTCATGCATCTGAGCAAAACAGAATCATAGTTTCTTTTATACAAAACACCCCATCGAGGAAAAACTTGGCTGCATATTTTCGCAGAGTCTTCTTATCAGTGACAGAAGCATCCTCTGGATATTCTCTCGTTTCAAGATATCTCTTGATATCATAAAACCATGGTTTCTCATCAACAATATCTTCTTCTAATTTATAACAAAACACTGGATCATCCAACCTTAAAATGGTGATAAAGGGGGCTTTATTTTCCCATCTGACTTTAAACATGGATGAAAAATTAGTAAAACCATATGCCAGGTTATTCTCCTCCCTTAGGATATGCTGGAAAGTAATTTCATCGAAGTACGAGATCAACCTCAAAATGTGCTCGCGATACGGAATTAGATTAGGGTGACGAGTCTCCCAATCTCCATTGATTTGACTAATCACAAGAGCAGAATCCCCATATACTTCTAGGATCTTGATTCTCAAATCAATAGCACCTTCTAACCCAAAGATACAAGCTCCATACTCAGCCATATTGTTAGTACAATCAAAGCAAATTCTAGCGGTGACAGGAGTATGGAAACCTTCAGGAGAAATAATCACAACATCGACACCATTACCCAACGCATTAGAGGAACCATCAGACACCATTGTCCATCACGATCCTGGTTCATGTCCTTCCTCTAGGCTTGGAATATTACAATCGTATAAATACATAGTGTCTTCATTTGGAAATTCAAACTTCATGGGCTGATAGTCGTCTTTCATAGGCTGGTGAGCAAGATGATCGGCCAACACACTACCTTTAATAGCTTTTTGGGTAGTATATTGGATGTCATATTCTATTAAAATCATCTGCCAACGGGCTACTCTTCCCGTGAGAGCTGGATTTTCAAAGATGTACTTGATTAGATCTATTTTGGATATCAAGAGAGTAGTATGAGTTAGCATATACTATCTCAGACGCTTTGCTGCCCACACGAGTGTGCAACAATTCTTTTTTAGCAATGAATACCTCGACTCACAATCATTGAATTTCTTGATCAGGTAGTAGATGGCATGTTCCTTTCTACCCGTCCCATCCTGTTGACTGAGTACACAGCCCATGAAGCTTTCCAATATTTTCAGATACATTATCAAGGGCCTACCTTCCACTGGAGGCAAAAGAATTGGAGGTTCCAGCAAATATTCTTTAATTCTATCAAATTTCACTTGGCAATTGTTATTCTACCTATTTGTCTGATATTTTTTCAACAATTTGAAAATTGGTTCACAAGTGGTTGTAAGATGAGAGATGAATCTAGCAATGTAGTTCAATCTCCCGAGAAAACCACAAACCTATTTCTCTGTTTTCAGCATAGGCATTTCTTGTATAGATTTTATCTCGCTAGGATCAACATCAATTCATTTTTCACTTACGATGAAGCCCAACAACTTTCCTGACCTCACCCCGAAGGTGCATTTTTTTGGATTCCGCCTCACTCTTAATTTCCTTAATCTTTTAAACAGTTTTAACAAGTAGACAAGATGTTCCTTTTCTGTCTGGGACTTAGAAATCATATCATCAACATATACTTCAATCTCCTTATGTATCATGTCATGAAAGAGAATGAACGTTGCACGCTACTATGTTTCCCCTGCGTTCTTCAAACCGAAGGGTATCACTTTGTAGCAAAATATTCCCTAGGGTGTAACAAAAGTAGTCTTCTCCATGTCTTCTGGCGTCATCTTGATCTGATTGTAGCCAGAAAAACCATCCATGAAGGAAAACACCTTAGCTTGAGCATTATTGTCAACCAGAATATCAGTATGAGGGAGCACAAAATAATCTTTAGGGCTTGCTCTGTTCAAGTCCCTATAATCCACACACATTCTGACTTTACCATCCTTCTTAGACACCAGTACAATATTCGCGATCCATGGTGGGTAAGAAGTCACTTTCAAAAAAAAACGCATCAAACTGTTTCTGAACCCCCTCTTTGATCTTCTTAGACATCTCAGGATGAGTTCTTCGAAGTTTTTGTTTAACAGGAGGACACTCTTCTATAAGAGGCTTTTTGTGCACAAAAATATCCGTATCCAACCCAGGCATGTCTTTATAAGACCAAGCAAATATATCTGCATACTCATGGAGCATTTTAATCAATCTTCGCTTGACACTGTCTTCTAAAGCGGCCCCAATCTTGACTTCTCGTCGGACCTCCTCGATACCCAAGTGATCAACTCAGTAGTCTCTTTGTGCGAGTGAATGACCTTTTCTTCTTACCTCAACAATCTAGCTAACTCTTCAGGAAGCTCACAATGTTCTTCAGCTTGTTCTTCAGCTTGATAGATCGTATTTTCAATATCATAAAGAGCCATAGCAGAATCAATTTCGAAAATTTCGGGATTAACGGGGGACATAATCTGCATGATTATTTTTATCTTTATTTTATTTTTAGATTAAAAAAAAATAAAAACTCATATTTTCCCAAAAATTTAAAAGAAAGACATGGAGCAAAATTTTGAATGCAAAAAAAGACGTCCTTTATTGATGATAAATTTTCAACGAAAAACATTATGGTTATACAACATGTTCACTACGTCTTAGGTAGAACATAGGTGTAATACAGTGGGAGAACTGACTTGTTTAGCGTTTTATCGCAAATGTTGTGGATAGCAAGAGTCGCCAGTGACTTTTCTTTTATCCAATGAGGAAAGGTTAAAAGAACAGGGAAGACCTTTGATAGATTTTAAGTTCGGGGGTAAGTTATGAAAAGGGAAGGTGTTAGAACCTTTTTCATCTGTAGTTATCTACGGGCTCTTAATTGCTTAACTCACTTTAAACTTGCTTTGCGTGTGTGTGATTTGAAAATATTTTGAATTCCAATTGTGAGGCAGACTTTGTAATAATTCTTGTATCAGTCCTCAAGAATGTATACAAAGTGTTTTTTTGAAAATATTTGTTTTGAAACGTGATGTGTAATTTTTTGTTTGGAACTGTTCTGAGCAAGAAATTTGTTGAGTCTTACCTACTAAAGGTCGTTCTTATTATTTTCCTTCTCCGTTAGAGAGAGTACTATCCACACCATTAGTTGGTAGGTGGCCCTATCTATTGGATGTGAAGGGACAGGCGTAAAGTTGTTGTATGGTCATAGAAGGAAACATGTAAGGATACTGTTAGCAATTCGAAGGGACTATCATTATTTTTCCCGTAGGATCATCGAAGGGACTAGATCATTTTGTAGGAAACTCGAAGGTTCATTGAGGGACTATGATCTTTATTTAAAGGGACTATGATGATTTAATCGAGGGTTTTTGCTAAAGTACCCTTACTTTCGAGGGACATGACCATGTTTCTAAAGGAAACAAAGAAAGGTTACTCTAGAGGTGCAAAGTGTGCAAAGATGATTCAGTTTAGTTATATTATCTCGAGTTAAGGTTTTCTAACGTTTGTTTTTGTCTTTCCATTCAAAGCCCTATTAGCATACATCTAATAATTATGTATACAGGTATATAAAATATAAGTGCAAAAAGTGAAGCCCTAGGACTATTACATGGCTTTGGGACAGTTACAATATTTAATAAAACCTTGCGAGAAATTAAATTAAAGCTATTACAAAAAACCGTGTGACCTATACAATTGTTTCTAGGAATTTAAATGCAAAAGATAAATAAAAAGAGTTAACAAGATTTTTTAAAATCCTAAAATCTAAAATATTGGAAATTAATTTTGGTGTATTTTTGGTTTGATTTCATATGTTAATAATAAAAAAAAATTAATTTCTAATTTTAGTTGAAAATTAACTAATTTAATTACAAAAACCTAATTCTAAATTAATAATTAATTGATAAAAAAGACTAAACATAGTTTTTGATTTTACAAGTTTTTTCCTGGTTTTTCATTGGATTAAAAAAATAGTTTAAAAATGAACTAATGGAAAATTAATTAAGAAAGAAAAAAGAAAAAGGGTTAAAAACAAATAATAATAAAAAGGTTACAGACGTTGGGGCTTGAACCCACGCCCTTCCCTTTACCAGCCTTCACCCTTTCCATTTGAACCAAGTTGTTTATCTGTTATGGATTCAACCATCAATCATTAAATAAATAAAAGAAATAAATAAAAAATTCAAAATCAAAACACGTGCGCAAGAATGGGTCCATGTCGTTTAAATGAGGGAATCAGGAATGAATGTTTGGCCATGCAACCCCTTGACTCAAGTCAAACAAGTCAAGCCACCGGGCCTGGTGGTTTCCACCATCTTCTCCGGTGGCATCCATGGTCGTTCCTTCAAAAGTTAAGCAAATACAAAAAAGAATCACCTAGGTCACATAATTTGGACCCCAGGAATTCAATGGTGGTGGTCGTTTTGCCTGAAACTCATCGTATCAGTCATTTTGAAGCTCAACAGTTTTTGAACCCTAATAATGTCAACCATTGATCCTGGCGTTAGAGAGTGCATCTAATGACTCTAATCCAAACTGTGAGTGTGAGTATGATGATCCTGGGCGTGGAATGGCTTGGTTATGGACTTGAGAAGATTCATGGGGATCTCAGGAGGATGATTCAATCTTTAGTTTGGAATGAAACCAACTGAAAAACAAAATTCGAATGTGCCCTAATTTTGAATTTTTTTTTGTGATTTTTAAGATTTGCTTTGGAGGCAGGAATTCGTGTCTTCTCTTCACTGATGATGTCCTCTATTTATAAGCATCATATTAAATCAACAAAAATGAATGGCAATCATGAGGAGTTAAGTGTGAATCAAATATGATAAAACATGTTTTCAAGCTTCCAAATTTAAAGATTATCGTCATATTTGAATTCACACGTTTTTGGCAAGTTTGATATATGATCTTGTGCTTCAAAATGATCCAAAACAAAAGCCCACATGTCTTGGTCCATTAATTTACTATTTTATTTGATTTATTTTGCTTTTAAATGAATAAAAATCAAAATAAATGAAATAAAAATAAAAGATAATGCATCAATGGACTTATGGGTCCTTAAGCATGTCATGAACACATTTGAACCTAAAAACTTAGGCTCATTAGCCCAAAATGCAATTTTTGCTCAAAGTGGATTTCATGCATTTCTCAAAAATTGCTCAATTTGCACCAATCATATCTCACTCAATTTTCATCATATGAAGGTGATCTTGGACTTTTTGGAAACCTCAAGATGTCTCTTACAACTTTAATGATGGTCTTTTTTCCATTTGAAGATTTTAACTTGATGTAAATTTCCACTAGAAAAAGTGTCTTTTTGTTGACTTTTAAAATGACTTGTAATGTTTTGATCCATATCTCTCAAATGAAGCATTTTTGGCCTTGAGCTTAGAGAGACAATGTTTTAAAGAATTGAATTTATTTAAAAATGGGCTTTGGTTGATAAATTTATGATGAAGCATGTGAAAGTTATGTTTGGTCAAATTTTAGTTGATTTCTCCTTAAGAAAACCTTAATTAGTAATTTTTGACTTTTGATGAATCTTGAGTTTTCTTGATGAATCATGATCAACCCTTGATCAAATGATTAATGTGACTTAAAAATCTTAATGTTGACCAAGAATATTGAGTTTTGAATGTATGTTGACCACATTTAACTTTTTATCCAATATAATTGATTTTTCAATCATATGAGCAATTGAGTGAGCAAACTTGTGATGCAAGGCTTAAAACTTGACATGACAATTCTTTGAAGAATATGAGGAACCATGAAACTCACTTGAGGCATTATAAGCTCAACTTTCTTTGAGAAAACCAAAACCCTAATTGTAGGCCACTACTTAGGAAGAAGGTTCATCTGATCAATTCTTAAATAATCATGAGTGTTTAAGACCCCTAGGAGCATGAGGAGGCATATTGAATCAATTTGTCTTGAAAAATGAGGAGGTACAATAACTTACCCTGTTCAATCTTCTTAAACCTGAAGAAATATATTGACATGTCCGTCATTCGTGATCTGAAGGTGGAAGAGGATTGAACACTTAGGTGCCTAGAAATTTGCACTCGACGGTGCACGAAGTAACACTGTTGGTTGATAGTATTTCTTGAATGGGCTTTAAAGATGCCATTTGGAAAGTTGATAGAGTTTCATCGGAGATGGGCTTATAGACGCCATCCAAAGTAACTAGCAGATGTGCTAGGGAGTATCAGAATGAAGTTTATGTCTCGATTTCTTCTGAGGGGAATGCTTTTCAGAATGAATCTCTGAAGGAAATGCTCGTCAGAATTCAGTCTCTGAAGGAAATCATTTGGTCATGCAGATAGTCGCCCCGTCCTGTTTCGGGAATTGATCTACAATCTGTTTTTCATTGGTAAACATGTCCTATTTTAGGAATTCATACCGCCTGGTCATATAGATAGTTGCCCCGTCCTGTTTTGAGAATTAATATGTGACCTATTTTTTGTTGGTAAACCTGTCATGTTTCGAGAATTCATACCGCATGGTCATATAGATAGTTTCCCCGTCCTATTTCAAGAATTAATCTGCGACCTGTTTTTTGTTGGTAAACCCGTCCTGTTTCGGAAATTCATATTGTATGGTCATATAGATAGTTGCCCTGTCCTATTTTGGGAATTAATCTGTGACTTGTTTTTTGTTGGTAAAACTGTCCTATTTCAGGAATTCATACCGCCTGGTCATATAGATAGTTGCCATGTCCTGTTTCTAGAATTAATCTTTGGCCTGTTTGAAAATTGATGATGATATTCGTCTGTTTGCAAACTTTACCTAAAAAGACAAAATTAGCTTTATGTAATGTCATGATGTATGTAATGCATTGCGTAATGATGCTCTCAAAATAAATGATAATGTTACATGTATTTAGGTATGCATATGCTATGATGTATTATGAAATGATGTATGGATGCAATATGTCATTGAAGCATACCGATAGCTCCTTGTAACAATGTCTAGCTGGGGGAAATAAATCCCAGGCTGTTGCTGGGGATGAAGAAAGTGATTCTTCAATTTCTGTTGGGAATAATTTTGCTGGGGATTCTCGCTTTCTGTTTGAGGATACTCTACTGGGGATCTTTGACTTCTGCTTGAGGATATAGGCATTAAAGGAGATTCGGTCGTTCATCGTTCTTTTTGTTGAAGGATTTGACTCTTACGTACCCTGACTGGGGATAAAAGAGATGGACATTCCTCCAGTGTGATAATTGTCCAGGTTTTAGATACCGTAGCAACTCTTCTAGGGATATCAAGTTTGATTAAACCTTTTTGGAGAAAAGAATTTTGTTATGTATTTTAGGTGTTGGAGTAATAAACTCTGTTGGGGGATTAGAATTTTATAGGCTGCACTGAAGAAGTCTCTATTGTACACTGAGGAAATGATCAAAATTCCTTATCCATTAGGGGACCTATTGGGGATGATGATCATGTCAAGCTATCCATTAGGGATATGAAGGTTAACTGCTGAAAGATGCCCCAATTTCTGCCTGAGGGCATATTAGACTTGTTGGGGAATATATCTCTGTTGGGGATGATCTTGCTGTTGTACCCCAATTTTTGACCTAAGATCCCATTTGCATTTTTTGCATTTTTATACAAAAAGTCAAGGTCACTAAATACATTTGGTTTTTAACCTCTCATCTTCGAGCTTTGATTATACAGAAATTGTCAAGTGTTTTGAACATTTTTAGCCTATGTATCACTAACTTCTAATCAAGCACGAAATGTGTGTTTTTTCTTTGATTTCATGTGCTGACAGGTTTCCTTCGAATGCAACTTGGGCATGTCCTTCATTTTGAACTTAAAGCCTCCTTCGAATGCAAGTTTAGGCCTACTTCGATTTTGACAAATTTTCTTCCTGCAAGCCTACTTCGATTTGGACAAATTTGCTGCCTGCAAGCCTATTTCGAATATGGACAAGTTTACTGCCTGCAAACATGCTTCGATTGGGCAACACTGCTTCCTTCAAACACAAGCTTCGATTGGGAAATACTTCTTCCTTCGAACACAAGCTTTGATTAGGCAACACTGCTTCCTTCGAACACAAGCTTCGATTGGGCAATACTGCTTCCTTCGAACACAAGCTTCGATTAGGCAATACTGCTTCCTTCGAACACAAGCTTCGATTAGGCAATACTACTTCCTTCGAACACAAGCTTCGATTAAGCAATACTGCTTCCTTCGAACACAAGCTTCGATTAGGCAATACTGCTTCCTTCGAACGCAAGCTTCGTTTAGGCAACACAGTCTCCCTTCAGTCACAACTTCGATTTGGAAATATAGTCTCCTTCGATTCACAAGTTAGACCACTGTACTGCCATGCAACAAACACTACTGAGCCTGCTACAACAGTCCTACACCAACCTACCACTACGCTCCAAAACACTGTTGAGCCTGCTACAATAGTCCTGTACTTGCCCAAAAAGGAGTGCACAAGAGCTGCGTAGAAGAAAGGATCGAAACAACATTCCCAAACTGTTCAAATCATTTTGTTTTCCCCCCAAAACTTCAGCAAATCCGCCTATAAGTACAAGGCTTCACAACATGTTCAGAAGAGGACTTTTGGGCCAGATGAACCTCTGCAAAAATTCTCAAACAGTAAAACTCTCAAAGTTCATAAACACTGTAGAAAATCTTCAGAAAAATTTCCAAAAACACCAAACTTTCTCAAACACAAAAATCTCTCAAGTCCCTTCAATACTTGTGAGAACAAACCCAGAATCCCCACACACTCCAGTCTCCTTCGATTCTGAAGAACAACTACATTGCAGTCCCCTTCGAGTCACAGAAGCATCACGCTTGCTTTATTTCTTTTCCTTCAAGTCCAGCCTCCAAGCACAGCCCGTGACCCCTCTTTCGAATCCGGAAGCGCTCCAGGAACCCACCTTACTTCCCAGCACACGTTCCAGCCTGAGGCAAGGTAAGTCATACTTACCCTTGAACTTTTCGTTTCATTCCATAACATGTAAATAATACTTTTTTCGTTTCAAGCATGTACATACTGCTGTTCCCTTGATTCCACCCTTTTTAACATATTTTTTAGAACTGAGCTCTTTCATTTTACTGTTAAACTGTTATTAGCATGGCCCCAGGCCATGTTGCCATTTAATGTTTAAATGAAAGAAACAGGAAACAGGAAACAGGAAACGAAGCTTCTGGCTTCTACCATCTTTCTCCAGGTCGAACGAAAGAGACAACCAGGAGGCAAACCATGTCCAATCGAAAGGCATTCCTAATTGCTGTCAACCTCCAGTCGAAGAAGGCAACAAGGCAGAATCAAAAGACTTCGCCATACACTGACTTCCAGGCCAATCTAAGGACAGGACTTCGCCTCTGCCAAAGCCCAATCGAAGGACAGGACTTCGCCTCTGCCTTTGCCCAATCGAAGGACAGGACTTCGCCTCTGCCAAAGCCCAATCGAAGGACAGGACTTCGCCTCTGCCTTTGCCCAATCGAAGGACAGGACTTCGCCTCTACCAAAGCCCAATCGAAGGACAGGACTTCGCCTCTGCCTTTGCCCAATCGAAGGACAGGACTTCGCCTATGCCAGCTTCCAATCAAAGTATATGACCTTGCTGCTGCCTTTGCCCAATCAAATGAGGCCAGAAAATGCCAGTCAAAATTTGCTCCTGCCTGGGTCGAAAGGCACTCATTTTCTTACTTTTATCTTATTTTTTTTCCTTCATATTTTTTTATGCCTTTTGATATGTTTGTAATAGCGTAGTTTTTTATCTTTCTGCATTTTATTTACTTTATACAAATGTTAGTAATTAGGCATGTATGCAAGATAAAATCAAAAAGTAAACAAACCCAAAAATCCAAAAAAAACACTCTTTAATCATTATTTGAATATACTTTAAAACATGCAAAACACTCAACAAATCAAAACTTCCCCCCAAGGGCATGTTATCCCTGTTCTACCGCGATACGGCCGTGCCTATTGCTAGAATGCGTGCGTTAATGTCGCCCACTAAAAAACACAAACAAATCAACTTTTTTCTAGAGGAACTACGGTGTTTTGATTCCTTCATTGGATACGTAGGCAAAGGGTCGCGAAACCCTCACGAACACAATAATAAAAACTCATTTTTTTCCCTTAAGCAAACATAGTTGTAGATAAATACACCCTTGTATATAACAAACAATTTTTAACCAAAAACAGATATTTCAAAAGGTTCCTGCGGAGTACCGCAGATGCATTGGTTGCTAATACCTTCCCATTGCATAACCAACCCCCGAACTTTAGATGTCTTTCAAAAAACGCATTGTATTTTCATTACTTTTAAATATGACTTTACATTGCATGTTTTAGGGTTTTATTTCGCTCTTTTCCCTTTCCCCTTGGAAATAATAAAGTGCGGTGGCGACTCTTGCTTTTGTGAGTCGAGTTAATTAAATAGCTCGATCTCCGATTTTCACTGCTACAGAATTGGCGACTCTGCTGGGGAAAGATTGACCTCTTGCTGGTCCATCCCTAAGTGGGTTAAGCCTAATTTGTTTTATCTGTTTTATCATTATTTGATTGTTTTTTTATATGTATATATTGTGGTTATTTGGGGTGTTGATTACAAAGGACAAGTCTTATACCCAGACTAAGTTACACTTAGGAATATGACGAGCGGTATAGTCATGTTAACTTTGAGGGAGTAATCCCGAAGAAGGAGGCATGAGATCCCCCACTCAGTGGAAGGCCTTTTTGAACGTAATATTTGTTTACCGAGTAATCGGGAAGACATTATTATTTTAGACCTGGGAGCTAGAGAAGCTGAGAACCGTAGAACCCTTAACCTATCTTGGCCTCTTAGGTGTAGCGCGGAGATTATAACGAAGTAATCCGGAAGTAGTTGTCACGCGATGCTGCACTCAGACGAGTTTCTCTTAAGAATATTACTAATTATCGAGTAATCGAGACGTTGGTAATATCCGAAGGAGAAATGTAGACTCTGGGAACTTTTAGAACCTTGTCTTGCAGGTGTGATTAAACCGTTAGTACATACCTTGGGGATGTTCTTTACCTTTGACTCCATGCTCGTGACGTTGAACCTTTCAACTTTATTTGTGACCTTGCTTGTGGTTGTTGCATAGCCATGCATTCATGCATCCATGAAACCCTTTCACTTGATTTTCAAGGAATTTGTAGGTCTTTCTTTGTAAACATCACAAGTTTCGTCAAGCTCAATGGATCTTGGGTGTTGATAGGGTGAAAACCCTAATCCACCAAAATGGATGATTGATCTTGATGATAACTTGATCAACGCTTTGATCCAATATAGAATTCATCTTCTATCTTCATACTTTGATGTTTACAACTTGATATCTTGAGCTCCTTGAAAGTCAAATAAAAACTCTCTTTTTCATATCATGCATCATTCTACATTCTTTGTTTCACTTTCAAAGGTCTTTTTCCAAGTCTTATTTTTCCTTTGGTCTCACCAATACAACACTCGCGCTAAGAGAACAATGGAGAATATCAAGCAAGAGGTTTCTGAACTCCGCAGAGAGGTGGCTAATTTGAAAGCTAGTATAGAGCACTTAACTGGTTTGGTCTGAATTTTGGTTGCCGCCCAAGTCAACCCCTTGGCTAAAGCATAAGTGAATCTCTGTTGATTTTTGCCTTGAGGTTTAGGACAGGTTTCCTTCGGCACCAGTCCAGATGGAAAGTCTTCCCAGATCACTAACTTATTGCTGCTTTTTGTAATTCTTCTTGTTCATCAAAACTTTGTTTGCATGTAAGAACTTGTTTGCATCTGAATGATTATCTTAATACAATGAGTATGTTTGTCTTGAAGAAATTCACATTTTTTTTCAAATTTCAAATTTCTTTTTGCATTATGATACCAAATTGTTGCCCATTCTCTTACCTAGGCAGAGATTGAAGGGAGGATGATGATCTAAAGAACACAAAATCTTTGGTTGCATGCTTTTGAATAAAATTTTGCTGACGATGTACAGGCATTGTTTCAAATCCCTAAACACCGGAGATATAAGGAAGATAATCCCTTGCTAACCCCTTTTGAGCCTTGAAATAGGAGTTTCTTTTTCTATACGAAAAAACCCTCAAAATTTAACTTGGGGCAGGGTAGTTTTCAGTTAATCTGATTGAGTGTTCAAAATTCATAAGGAATATATTTCTGAAGAGAAACTACGAGGACTACCCTTCATGTATAATGAAGCCAGAAGATGTGGAACCACAATGTTATCCCTCATTCATCAAGAAGCGAGGCAGTCACAATCTTCTCCACAAGCAAATACAAGCTAATGTCACCTGTTTTGTTCAAAAAATCAAAATCAAGAAAAAAAGGAAAAGCCTGCTAAGTCAAAAAACTTGAAAATAAGTGACTTAGGCAAAAATTAGGGCATCCTGCTGGACTATCAATTCAAAAGAATTAGTTCAGGCAAAAGTTAGGGAAAATAAAAATTTGCAAAGAAAGGAATACAAAGAAAAATTCCTCAGCAAAGAACAAATTGGTGACTACAAACACGAAGACATGAGGGTGGTTTCTACACCGAAAGCCTCGTCGTTTCCTTAACCGTCACAAAATCCTTTTGAGAGATGAACGCTCATGTTGAATTAACTGAACATAGGGTTGGAGAAAATCACGAAGAATGGGTGGGCACCTATAAATTTTGAGCCTTAAAAATCTTTTTTTCTTAAACCGTGAACTAAGCCACGTTACAACCTTCAAAAGTCCTAATTGAAGCAAGGTTATTTTGAAAGCATACTTCAATGAGATAATGTTCCTGACTCCCATGAATGTTCTAAATAATTATGTTGGTATCATATGCTTTTGCTATACAAAAATAAATGGTTCTCTAACTCGCAAAATTTGTGCGATATCTTTTCAAAATCTTCAAGACTTACATAACTGTTGCATTAGAATTTTCATTCTCATAATAAACTTTTCTAACTGCAAAACATTTGTTTGATATCAAGGAAGCTCACATAAGCACTAGTGATGAGTTTATTCTTTTAAGGCCTGAAACTATGTTGAGTAATTGGCGGAGCATTTCAAGAACAAAATCATATCCAGGGGCATGTCACCTAAAGACTTTAAGCACGAACATGTTGCTTCTCCCAGTTAATGCTTTCCCGACTTGTTTACTCTTTTGGGGGAAAAATTAAAGACTTTGTTATGCCAACTACAGTCAATCCGGGGCAATCACGTCGAGATTTGATGAATCTCTCTAAGAGTTTGAAGACACCAGAGCATGGTGAATGCCGGGTCTTTTGTAAAATCCTCTTGAGACGATTTCTCCTCATCAACCATATAGCTTGGGGCATTTTAGAAGTGAAGTTATTCGCGAGAATTGCCGTGCATCATGCAGCTTATCAGCAATAAACTTGTGGCATCCAAAATTAGTCCCAGGGGCAGTCCAAATTTGTCAAGATATGTTTTGAACACATTATCAGAGGGTGGTGTTCCCAATATCTCCAGCTAAGCATGACTTTTCCAGCTGAAACTTTGTTTTTGTTGTTATCCTTTCAATGGATTGTTTGCAATAGAAGACTGGACTTTGGGTTTTCTACCTGAAAATATCTTCCTCTCCAGAGAGATTTTAAGCCTTGTAAAAGGACCTTGCTCCAATGATGGCTTTTGTTTTTATCTCCAGTAATGTTCCCATCCTATTGAGATTAGCTGAGTGTCGGGTTGTACTGGGACGTCTTATCATCTTCAGTCTATCTCCTCTGTCTGTTTTGTCAGCATATACATGACATTCATTTATTCATTCACACTTTCATCATGCACGCACAGTTGTATTTGTTGATGTCATTGAGTTCGTATACCTTGGTTGTGTCTATTCAAATAGTGTATTTGCTCTTTCCAAATAGAGTGTCAACTTAAGCAGAAAGTGCGCCTCCTTTCTAATTCGCCCACTGAGTTAACTCTCGTGGAAGAATCTTGCTTCAGCTTTCCTTTTCCATCTCTGGATAGGATAAATCCCCATTTGAGTTGTTTCCTCATCGGGTGGAGTCTTGTTTGACTGTTTTTCTCTCCA
This sequence comes from Vicia faba, assembly GCA_948472305.1. NCBI lineage: Eukaryota > Viridiplantae > Streptophyta > Magnoliopsida > Fabales > Fabaceae > Vicia > Vicia faba. Next base: position 136,235 of record CATIWC010001876.1, read on the forward strand.
GTTTATTCCTAGATTGAGCTTTTTCTCTTGTGAACGATACCCTGTGGATCTCTCTAGGCTGTGAAACCGAGATGGATAGTGCATTTATTTTGCAATGTAAATACTTGGTCTCCTCAAGAAGGATTTATTCATGGTTCCCCATTGAAGATGAACTCTATTCCCTAGTAGTGTTATCATAACATTCTTCTGGAATATCGACGTGACAATAAGCGACTGACTCTTTATTTGAGCAGTTTGATCATTTCTGAATTTCTTTATGACAAATGGCGGCCTCTTCATGAGCAGTTTGTCCATCCCTGATGAAATTATTGGTCCCACCTCCAGCAATATCTTCATGATATTTTATGGGTATCTTTTTGGGAAACAGCAAGCGGCAGTCTCTTCATGAGGCAACTTGTATGTTATTAACAACTTTGAAAACAGCAAGTGGCAGTCTCTTCATGGGCAGCTTGTACGTCATTATTCTTTAGAAAACGGCAAGTGGCAGTCTCTTCATGGACAGCTTGTACGTTAATATTCTTCGGAAAACGGCAAGTGGCAGTCTCTTCATGGGCAACTTGTACGTTATTATTCTTCGGAAAACGGCAAGTGGCAGTCTCTTCATGGGCAGCTTGTACGTTATTTTTCTTCGAAGACAGCAAGTGGCAGCTTCTTTATGAGCAGCTTGTGGGTTATAAGCAACAAGTGGCGGACTCTTCATGAGCAGCTTGTGTGCTTTAATATTCTTTGAAGACAATAAGTGGCAGCTTCTTTATGAGCAGCTTATGGGTTATTGGAAACAAGTGGCAGACTCTTCATGAGCAGCTTGTGTGCTTTAATATTCTTTGAAGATGGCAAGTGGCAGCTCTTCATGATCAGCTTGTGGGTTATAAGCAACAAGTGGCAGACTCTTCAGGAGTAGCTTGTGTGCTTTAATATTCTTTGAAGAAGGCAAGTGGCAGCTCTTCATGAGCAGCTTGTGGGTTATTGGCAACAAGTGGCAGACTCTTCATGAGCAGCTTGTGTGCTTTAATATTCTTTGAAGACAGCAAGTGGCAGCTCTTCATGAGTAGCTTGTGGGTTATAAGCAACAAGTGGCAGACTCTTCATGAGTAGCTTGTGTGCTTTAATATTCTTTGAAGACGGCAAGTGGAAGCTCTTCATGAGCAGCTTGTGGGTTATAAGCAACAAGTGGCGGACTCTTCATGAGTAGCTTGTGTGCTTTAATATTCTTTGAAGAAGGCAAGTGGCAGCTCTTCATGAGCAGCTTGTGTGTTATTGGCAACAAGTGGCGGACTCTTCATGAGCAGCTTGTGTGCTTTAATATTCTTTGAAGATGGCAAGTGGCGGCTCTTCATGAGCAGCTTGTGGGTTATAAGCAACAAGTGGCGGAATTTTCATGAGTAGCTTGTGTGCTTTAATATTCTTTGAAGACGGCAAGTGGCAGCTCTTCATGAGCAGCTTGTGGGTTATAAGCAACAAGTGGCGGACTCTTCATGAGTAGCTTGTGTGCTTTAATATTCTTTGAAGACGGCAAGTGGCAGCTTTTCATGAGAAGCTTGTGGGTTATAAGCAACAAGTGGCAGACTCTTCATGAGCAGCTTGTGTGCTTTAATATTCTTTGAAGACAACAAGTGGCAGCTTCTTTATTTGAGCAGCTTGTATGTCATAGTATTTTTGGAAGACAGCAAGTGGCAGCCTCTTTATTTGAGTAGCTTGTGCATCCCCAACAATAATGTCTACTCAGCAAATGGCATCCCTTCGGAAAAGTCCCGTGGAGAAGTTTGCATTTTATCCTTTTCAAGCGATATCTTGGTTAAGGAAGGAATGTGTTACCATTCTTGGTAAAATTCAGAAGTCAGAGATGTTTATCTCCAGTCTCAGTACTGATGTCAATGTTTCTTTTCCCATCACAGTGCTGATATAAATCATTTCTTTTCCAGTCACAGTGCTGATGTAAATCATTTCTTTTCCAGTTACCGTACTGATGTAAATCATTTCTTTTCCAGTTTCAACACTGATGTAAATCATTCAAGAGTCTCTCATTTGAAGTCTATGACTCTTTTTTCCCCAGTTGAGTTATAATCTCTTCCCCTGTGGGATTACTGTATAATGTGCTTGGTTTCTCCAGCATTAGTCTGTCTCATATGGCGTCATTCCCCATAAAATTCAGATCATTGCATTCATATCATATCATAAACATAATTGCGGTATCTTAAGGCCAAAAATTGTGTATTCTATATTTAAGTCCCTTCAATCTCGTCGAAATGAAGATTCGAATCTTCATATCTCCAGATAGAAGAAACTTAAATAGGGGCATCTGTTGTACCCCAATTTTTGACCTAAGATCCCATTTGCATTTTTTGCATTTTTATACAAAAAGTCAAGGTCACTAAATACAGTTGGTTTTTAACCTCTCATCTCCGAGCTTTGATTATGCAGAAATTGTCAAGTGTTTTGAACATTTTTAGCCTATGTATCACTAACTTCTAATCAAGCACGAAATGTGTGTTTTTTGTTTGATTTCATGTGCTGACAGGTTTCCTTCGAATGCAACTTGGGCATGTCCTTCATTTTTAACTTAAAGCCTCCTTCGAATGCAAGTTTAGGCCTACTTCGATTTGGACAAATTTGTTGCCTGCAAGCCTACTTCGATTTGGACAAATTTGCTGCCTGCAAGCCTATTTCGATTCTGGACAAGTTTACTGCCTGCAAACATGCTTCGATTGGGCAACACTGCTTCCTTCGAACACAAGCTTCGATTGGGCAATACTGCTTCCTTCGAACACAAGCTTCCATTAGGCAACACTGCTTCCTTCGAACACAAGCTTCGATTGGGCAATAATTCTTCCTTCGAACACAAGCTTCGATTAGGCAATACTGCTTCCTTCGAACATAAGCTTCGATTAGGCAATACTGCTTCCTTCGAACACAAGCTTCGATTAGGCAATACTGCTTCCTTCGAACACAAGCTTTGATTAGGCAATACTGCTTCCTTCGAACGCAAACTTTGTTTAGGCAACACAGTCTCCCTTCAGTCACAACTTCGATTTGGAAATACAGTCTCCTTCAATTCACAAGTTGGACCACTGTACTGCCATGCAACAAACACTACTGAGCCTGCTACAACAGTCCTGCACCAACCTACCACTACGCTCCAAAACACTGCTGAGCCTGCTATAATAGTCCTGTACTTTCCCAAAAAGGAGTGCACAAGAGCTGCGTAGAAGAAAGGATTGAAACAACATTCCCAAACTGTTCAAATCATTTTGTTTTCCCCCCAAAACTTCAGCAAATCCGCCTATAAGTACAAGGCTTCACAACATGTTCAGAAGAGGACTTTTGGGCCAAACGAACCTCTGCAAAAATTCTCAAACAGTAAAACTCTCAAAGTTCATAAACACTGTAGAAAATCTTCAGAAAAATTCCCAAAAACACCAAACTTTCTCAAACACAAAAATCTCTCAAGTCCCTTCAATACTTGTGAGAACAAACCCAGAATCCCCACACACTTCAGTCTCCTTCAATTCTGAAGAACAACTACATTGCAGTCCCCTTCGAGTCACAGAAGCATCACGCTTGCTTTTTTTCTTTTCCTTCAAGTCCAGCGCTCCAAGAACAGCCTGTGACCCCTCTTTCAAATCCAGAAGCGCTCCAGGCACCCACCTTACTGCCCAGCACACGTTCCAGCCTGAGGCAAGGTAAGTCATACTTAGCCTTGAACTTTTCGTTTCATGCCATAACATGTAAATAATACTTTTTTCGTTTCAAGCATGTACATACTGCTGTTCCCTTGATTCCACCCTTTTTTAACATATTTTTTAGAACTAAGCTCTTTCGTTTTACTGTTAAACTGTTATTAGCATGGCCCCAGGCCATGTTGCCATTTAATGTTTAAATGAAAGAAACAGGAAACAGGAAACAGGAAACGAAGCTTCTGGCTTTTACCATCTTTCTCCAGGTCGAACGAAAGAGACAACCAAGAGGCAAACCATGTCCAATCGAAAGGCATTCCTCATTGCTGTCAACCTCCAATCGAAGAAGGAAACAAGGCAGAATCCAAAGACTTCGCCATACACTGACTTCCAGGCCAATCGAAGGACAGGACTTCGCCTCTGCCAAAGCCCAATCGAAGGACAGGACTTCGCCTCTGCCTTTGCCCAATCGAAGGATAGGACTTCGCCTCTGCCAAAGCCCAATCGAAGGATAGGACTTCGCCTCTGCCTTTACCCAATCGAAGGACAGGACTTCGCCTCTGCCAGCTTCCAATCGAAGTATATGACCTTGATGCTGCCTTTGCCCAATCAAATGAGGCAAGAAAATGCCAGTCGAAACTTGCCCCTGCCTGGGTCGAAAGGCACTCATTTTCTTACTTTTATCTTTTTTTTTTCCTTCATATTTTTTTATGCCTTTTGATATGTTTGTAATAGCGTAGTTTTTTATCTTTCTGCATTTTATTTACTTTGTACAAATGTTAGTAATTAGGCATGTATGCAAGATAAAATCAAAAAGTAAACAAACCAAAAATCCAAAAAAAAACACTCTTTAATCATTATTTGAATATACTTTAAAACATGCAAAACACTCAACAAATCAAAACTTCCCCCCAAGGGCATGTTATCCCCGTTCTACCGCGATACCGGCCATGCCTATTGCTAGAATGCGTGCGTTAATGTCGCCCACTAAAAAACACAAACAAATCAACTTTTTTCTAGAGGAACTACGGTGTTTTGATTCCTTCATTGGATACGTAGGCAAAGGGTCGCGAAACCCTCACGAACACAATAATAAAAACTCATTTTTTTCCCTTAAGCAAACATAGTTGTAGATAAATACACCCTTGTATATAACAAACAATTTTTAACCAAAAACAGATATTTCAAAAGGTTCCTGATGAGTACCGCAAATGCATTGGGTGCTAATACCTTCCCATTGCATAACCAACCCTCGAACTTTAGATCTCTTTCAAAAAACGCATTGTATTTTCATTACTTTTAAATATGACTTTACATTGCATGTTTTAGGGTTTTATTTCTCTCTTTTCCCTTTCCCCTTGAAAATAATAAAGCGCAGTGGCGACTCTTGCTTTTGTGAGTCAAGTTAATTAAATAACTCGATCTCCGATTTTCACCGCTACACTTGCGAAGATAGCTCTGTAGAGATAGTTTCAAGGAGATTGCTCTGTGGGGATTTATGAATGACTTAAACATTATCCCAACTCCTAGAGTCTTCGATAAATTCTAATCTTGTTTTTTATGCAAATATTTGTAAATGGTAATCATATTCAAATGCATATGTTCATTCAAAGTAAAAACAAATAGTTTTGAATTTTGAAATAGACTGAGTTGTATTGATTTTGAAAGTTTGCCTATGAGCAGTAAGTTTTATACAAGGAGACAAAAATCATAGTAAGAGGAATTTGTGAAATTGAAAAAAATAAAAAGTGATAAACAAGAAAAACAACTATGTGGAAATGATCCCATCGAGTTTCAACTCTGCTATTGCCTTTATGTCTTCAAGCATCTCATCACTTGTCATTAGAAGAAGATGACTGTATTGATCTATATCGTTTGATCTTGACGTTGATAACAAAGCTTGTTGTAATTATATGATCCAACAGAGCATAGTCACATGCTTTAATCCCTAACTTTTACCTAGACCGCCCTTTCGGGTTTTTCAATTTACTGGGATACCGTTTTTTTCCCAAGTTGCCTTTTCAGGTTTTCGACTTGTCGGGTGTACAATATATATATATATATATATATATATATATATATATATATATATATATATATATATATATATATATATATATATATATATATATATATATATATATATATATATATATATATATATCCCTAATTTTTTCCCTAACCCTTTTGGTTCGTCGGGATGCCCTTATTTTTGCCTAGGTCTGTCACCCTAGCGGGTCTCTTTTATGCGTAGTATTTTTTTATTATGTCCGCATTCACAGGGTGCAAAAAATCTTCACCGTCCATGTTGGTAAGTATCATGGCACCGCCAGAAAATATCTTTTTGATTAAAAATGGCCCTTCGTATGTGGGAGTCCATTTTCCCCTGAGATCACCTTGTGGTAAGATAATGTGCTTTATTACCAAATCACCATCCTGGTACACCTGATGTCTGACTTTCTTGTTAAAGGCCTTGATCATGTGCTTTTGATACATCTGACCATGATAAGCAGCCACGAGCATTTTCTCATCAATCAAATTTATCTGGTCCAACCTAGTCTGAATACACTTGTCTTCATCTAAACCCGTGTCTTTCTTAATCCTTATCGAAGGAATCTGTACTTTAACAAGTAAGACAGCCTCCATACCGTATACTAGAGAGAATGGGGTTGACCTATTTGACGTACGTAATAAAGTTCGGTAAACATGAATAGCAAGTGGTAACATCTCATGCCAGTCTTTGTATGTCACTGTCATCTTCTGCAAAATCTTCTTCATATTCTTGTTAGCGGCTTCTAATGCGCCATTATTATTTGGTCGATACAGAGAAGATTTGTGGTGTTTAATCTTGAACTGCATGCAAAATTTACATGATCATAGTATTTTTAAGATTGGTAACATTATCAGTGATGATCCTTTTAGGTATGCCATACTGTTGTACCCTAATTTTTCCCCCTAAGATTCCTCTATCATCTCATATAAACTCAATCATATCAAGATTACACTTGGGTTTGGTTCTTCTCCCTATATCTAGGTTTGCTCATGAGGGATAACCAAGCACTTTGATTTTTATATTGTGATCATATATGTCTTGTATGGATTAACTTTTAACTAACAAAAACAATGAATTTTTGCTCTAAATGATGATATTATAGGTGAGGGCACAACACATTTCATCAGGTTGACTCATAGGTTCATGAGTTTATTTCCATGCCTTCTTCAAGAAAGATTCATTGAGATTCAAGCTTAATTATTGAGAGTTCTTTAAAGTAATGGCATGACAAGGTCTACTATGATTTATCATGCCTTAATTTGTCAAAGGAAATCAAAATATGCAAGAATTGATTGAAGAGGTTTGACCTAATTGGATAAGTTCTTGATTCCTTGATCGCAAGTGCATAACTCTCTCAATTATTAATATTTGGAAGTGGTTATTGTTGCTATGGGTTCTTATTATGATCCACAACAACTTCTACTTACATGGAAAAGTGATTTGTGCAAGAAATATTGTCAAAATTGAAAGGGGTTTCCAAGTCATTTTGCTGCTCTAGGAGCTAGGGTTTTGAACTTATATGGGCTACATCTTCTTCATCTTTTGATATTTTTGAGTAATTCCAAAGCTATGCTTCTCTTTAAAGGGTTATCAACCAATCACTTCAAAAGTTTCAAGCAAATTTTGTGTGGAAGATTCCTAATGATGGAGAAGGATTACAAGTCCTCTAGATAGGGCATCAAATTCCCTTATGTGACTTCAAGGGATCATAACTTGGTCAATTTTTATCTCCTTGATCCCATTATTTTTCCACAATGATCTTAAGAAGGTTAACTTCAACTTTTATTTTATATGCAAAGCTTGAAAATGGTTGGAAGATGCCTCAAAAACTCAAAAGATTATAGGTCACCTCATGGATTTTCACCAAATTCAAAGAATCATATCTTGTTCCATATTTGGAATTTTTGAGTAAGACAAGTTTCACAATACTCTTTAAGGAGTCCACTTGAAGCTAGCATCAATTATCAAATCTCAATTTTGAAGGAAGACTTTGTTTGGAGTCAAAACATTATAGGACATTTTTTGAGAAAAACTTAGAACTTTTCTAAGTACAAAAAGTTAGCGTTTTTTTGTGATTTTAACCAAACAAAATTTTTAGCTCAAGCACCCAAATGATTTCTCTCTTTGCACATTATAACTATTGTGACCTTATCTTTCAAATGCTTCAAGAATTATGCCCTAAGACCTCTTGAGCTGTGAACACCATGGATTCAAAGTTGGTACCTTGGAATTGAAGTTTTACTTGTAGTCAGATTGCAATTTCCATAATGTGACTTCTAATAACCAAATTACCTTGCAATTTTCACTTAAACATGATTAGCAAAGATGTTAGAATCATTTAGAGTTTCAAAGCACATTATTTGGATGAGTTTTGATGCACATGTGGTCACACTTTCTTCATGATCACAGGTGTGCACGAATTCATTTGAATTTGCATCATTCACCCCTCCTCTTGATCCCATTTACTTCTCCTATAAATACAGACTCTATTCCACTCATTTTTGCAAGCTTGAACAACCAAAATCACCCTGCCAAACTCTCTCCATAACTCGCAATTCTACAACTTCGAATATTGTTTTACAGTCTTCTTTTTTCTTTGTTAATTCTTCATCCTTGAACTTCACTAAAACTAAGAGAAGAAGAACCAAGCCTTGAAGAATCCTAAATTGTGTTAGCAAAGTCATGTTTCATAGCTCTGAATTTGAATTTCAATAGGTAGATTCCTTCATCAATTCTCTCCAAATTTGCTACTACAATGCAACTCTCATCATTTTGATACTCGTCGCGTCATTTTTTTAACTGGAAGTGAGTTTTTGTCATGAATTTTCAAATCCCTAGTCAACTTTTTTCTTCTGGATTTTTGCAAATCGACTGAGCTACACTTTAAATAAATTTTTCGCGAGGGTACGGCTGTCTTCGTCTTGATGAGACGAAGCGAATGGCATAGGTATGAACCTCTAATTTTAAAGTTTGAGGAACCTGGTTTTGAGGTTGGCTAAAGGTTAAAGACGACCATGCTGGCGTCTTCAACCAATGAAAATTTGCCACACGTTTTTTAAATTCTATTTTTAAATATTTGATCCAGTGCTTTATTCACTAATGACCATGATATGAACAACGCGTCAGATCCCTTGGATTTGATTAGTAATGCGCTTTGACATTGATCCAATGGTCTATATCTTTTTGGTTTTATTTTTATTTTCTAATTTTTATATTTTAATTGATTTAAACTTCAATAATTCATAAAAAAATCATTTGACTCAAAAAATCTGAAAAAAATTCTTAAAAATACTTTGCATTTTTCTCTTTCTGGTTTTTATTTTTACACAATTTTATTTTATTATTTGATATTTTTTATAATTTTTCACTTTAATTAATCTGTTTTAATTGATTAAAAATATTTTCCTTAACTTTTAAATTCTGAAAAAATTATGGAAGAATCCAATGAGCTCTTGACAAATATTGGTGACCTCAATTTATTTTTATTTCTGATTTTACTATTTTTCACAAATTTTTGTTTATTTTTCTTATTTTATCCAAATTTTAAAAATAGTTTCAGACTTTAAAAAATTCTGAAATTTTTTGTCAACTATTATTGAATCATGTTTGACCTCTGACTATTTTTTAGGATTTTTATTTGGTATTTTAAGATAATTTGTGTATTTTACCATTTATTTTCCTTTTTATTATCCATTTTATTATTGTTTTATTAAATATTATTTTATTATTTTCTATTTGGTCCTGACTTGGATCTCATTTGGTGACAAATTCCTCAACCTCATTAGATCTTGAGTGTTGATAGGTTTAGAAACCAAATCCACCAAAATGGACGAATGATGTTGATGATATTTAAAACCCTAATTTCATATAATACATTCCCTCCCTCTTCATCTTATCCCTTTCTTACTTATACTACATGTTGTTAGAGAGTGGTCTACATATCATCTCTCTAAACATATGGTACATTGATTACTATTGACCGATCTCAAAATAGGTGCGAGTTCTACATAAGTCCACTTACGATTGCTTAACATAAAGCTAAATTTTGTCCTGATTCGAGAAATGATCATTTGCAAGCCCATGTATGTTTAATTTGAAACCTTTGATCCAATAACCTTGAGGTTCATTGTTAGGAGGATTTGGTCTTATCAATCCTTTAATGAACCTTCATAAAATTTGGTCTAAGTGAATCATTTAAACATCATTGATCATTTGTTGTTGCCTCGAGAATTTGAAATGAATGATATACTTGACAAAAAGCAAATGAAACTTGTTATTGAGAGGCTTTGATTTTATCAATCTTCTAATGAGTTTTCAATTGCAACATTCAAGATGGTCTGTAATAAGGTGGGAGAACTGACTTGGGTGTTTTACGTTTTATCTTAAATGTTACGGATAGTAAGAGTCGCAATCGAATTTTTTTTTTATCCAATAAAGGAAAGAGTGAAAATAACAGGAAAGACCTTTTGAGATTTTTTTCTTGAGTTCGGGGGGTAGGTTATGAAAAGGGAAGGGGTTAGCACCCTTTTCATCTGTAGTTATCTACAGGCTCTTAGTTTCTAGCTCACTTTGAAATGCTTTGTTTGAAAGTATTTTTGAAAAGTGACTTTTTCTTAGGTGAACTTTGTAATGATTCTTGTCTCTATAAGAATGTATACAAAGTGTTGACTTTTGAAAATGTTTCGTTTTTGAAAGTGTTTGGTGTGTTTGAAAGATGATATTTTGAAAATTTTGTGAGCAAGCAACTACGAATGTTCTACCTACTCAAAAGGTCTTTGTTCTTTTCTTCCTCCTTTAGATATGGTTATCTTACCATTGATTTGGTAACAAGCCCGATCATTGGATGCGAAGGGACAGGCGTGGGTCAATCGTATAGTCATAGAAGGAAACTTATGAGACGCTTTAGCAATTTTTGTAGGGACTAAGATCGTTTTACCGAAGGCAACGTCGAAGGGTCATTGAGGGACTACAATCTTTTTATCAAGGGTCTTTGCTAAAGCATCCCACATTCAAGGGACATGACTGGTTTTCCGAGGCAACGAGTAAGGTTACCCTAGAGGTGCTTGTGTAAATTGTGTTTTGATTGCATGCATTTTTTCTTGAGATTAGGGTTTTCTAAGATTTATTTTGTCTTTCCATGCACACCCTAATTACTAACAATTATATTAAAGCGGTAAATTGCGGAATTAAAATCCTACTCTATTACATCACTTGGGGGATGGGGTACAATTTACAAATGGGGATGAAGTGCAAGCCTAGATAAATTATTACAACCATATTGAATAGCAATGAAGAAAATATTGAAAAAATAAAAACAATGTAAAAAGAAAGGAAATTTTTTTTTAACCATTATGTGTCGACACATGCATCTATGCATCGACACATAACCCTTCTTGTTCCTGTAAAATCAAAATCAACTCAATATGAGTCGATACATAATGGTATGTGTCAAATAATTTCTTGCTTGTGTTGACACATATGTGTTTTGTGTTGACACATATGTGTTTTGTGTCGACTCATACACCTTTTGCCTCTCTGTTTTGGATATGGATAACAGTATGTATCGACGCATAAGGCCTTGTGTCGAATCATACCCTGTTCTTTCACTAAAATGAGTCGACTCATGTGAATATGCATCGACTCATGCTGCAGTTTTTTTAGCTCTAACATCATTCTATTGTCTGTACAAGTCAGTTCTCAATATATAATTGATAAAAATGAAAATCCATTAAATGGTTAACTTCAAGGGCAATGATTACTACATTCTATCTTCACAAGTGAACCAATAATTATGTATGGAGAATGCAAAGTCAAGAAAACTTAACTTGAGAATGCACTTCGTGTTTTGAGTCTGAATACCTTTCAAGATGCTATGATGGCTTCAGTGAACCTCTAGGAAGCTGCTGAACCAACTCCAACCCAGTCAAGGTGTACAATACTGTCTTTTGTTTTTGTTTGGAAGGTGATGATAATGGAACTACAGAAACTGTTCTTGTGTTTGAATAATCTATATGTGATGTGAAGTGTTTGGATAGTTGGTTTATGGGAAGGCTTACAAGGTGGGACAATGGGTTGAGGTTTTGTTTTTGTGAGTGAAGATGGAGCTGAAGATGAGCATAAGTTATAAGAAAAGTTTTGTTATATTTTTAAAAACTCTTTACTCTCTCTCTCTCTCTAAAAGCTAACCTCAAAATCTCTCTCTCAAAAAATCAGTCCCCTTTGAGTTGTGAAAACAGTTAATTTTATAGATGAATCTGACTGAAATTTGGGAGGGAAATAGATAAGTTTTTGAACTGTTTAGATATATTGTTTCATTGTTTTTAGATGCAGTTCTTATGTGCTAATTTTGTGCAAATATGGGACTGAGATAATGTAGGCTTGGATTCGGTCAGGGGTAGCATAATAGGGCTATTTTGCAGCAGTTTTGGAGTGTTATGGCAGCTTGGTGTAGGGCTGTTTTATAGAAGTACAACAGACTATTTTTTAAACATAGTTTTGGGCTTTCTTGGACAACAACATTTGTAGCATGATACAAGTTTTTATTATGGAAAAATTTATGCAGCTTGTAACAAAGACAAGGCATATTTGTGGACAACATAGTGGCAAGGTTTGGAGATTGAGTCAAAGGGAAAAGTTCACACAAGACAAAGCTTAGGATTTGCATTTTTTAACATAAAAAATGCAGCTTTGTTGTTTACTTGAAGACTTGTAACAACTTGAATTATCTTGAATTGTGGTGAAACATGTCATAAAATAATGAATTAACATGTACAAAAAACACTTAGAAAAATTTATAAGTCTTGCAAATTTTACTTTTCAAAATGTCTTTTGACTTTCTTGATTTCTTGATGATCAAATCTCATATATCAATCCATTTATCTTGAGAAATGATTTAAGCCATGGAATTAGGTCAACATGTTATGTTTGAGTCTTTGAGATTATGCTTCAAGCCATTAGGTCATGTATTAGGTCAAAAGTCAATGATTAGTCGTTTTAAAAACCCTAATTTGTAGTCTCAGTGTTTTGGAGGTTATTTTGTCTGATCAATTCTTAAGAATTCTTGAGCATTGAAGATCCTTTGTGAGGAATGTCTTAGAAAAGAGAGGGCAAATTTTGGGGTACAACACCTACCCTTGTTCAATCTTCTTAAACCTGAAGAGTTAGATTGGCGGATCAGTCATTCGTGACTTGAAGGTGAAAGATGATTGAACACTAGAGTGCCCAGAAATTTGCATTCGATGATGTGTTGATTGTATCGATAATGGGCTTAAAGATTCCATTTGGATAAGTGATGAAGAGTTGTCAGAGATGAGCTTACTGATGCCATCTGGAATGATTGTTGGTAGAAATTGGGAGAAGTATCAGAATAAGCCTTTGGTCAATTTATGCTGAAACTATAGATATCCTTTGCCTATCTTTAACTGGGTAATGAATCATTATAAATCTTAGGAGCGACTTAACTGAACCAGAGAAAGTTTCCACCATAACATAATCAGGATAAATCATTGGTTGATTTAAACTGAACCAACAAATGTCTTGAAGGAAGTGTTTGTAATGTAGATAGTCGCCCCATCCTGTTTCAGGAATTGATCTATAATAAGTTTGTTGGTAAACCCGTCCTGTTTCGGGAGTTCATACCATTGGTGATAAAGATAGTAGCCTCGTCCTGTTTCAGGAATTGATCTTTATCTAACCAAAGAGAAAGAAAGATAGTTTCCCTGTCCTGTTTCGGGAGTTAATCTTCAACCTGCTCGTGTAGATAGTTATCCTGTCTTATTTCAGGTATTAATATTCAATCAGTTGTTAACAGATAGTTGTCCTGTCCTGTTTCAGGTATTAATCTGGAACCTTTTTTTGTCGATCGTAGAGATGGTTGCCCCAGCTTGTTTCGGGAATTAATCTCTGACCTATTTGGGAAATGTTGATGATATTCGCCTGTCTGGAAGAAGTAAATTTAACCAGAAGAGATCTTGTGATTGGTGACTTCACTAGGGAAACAATTCTAACCAGAAGAGGCCTATTGGTTGCCTATTATTAACTGGAGGAAGTTAATTTAGCCATAGGAGGACCGTTGATTTCCTATTATTAACTGGAAGGAGTATATCCTACCAGAAGAGGACTTTGATTTGTTGATTGACTTTTCCTGCAAGGAAAAGGGTTAGTTGTATGCAGATGTATGCATGGCGTAACGATGTTCTCAAAATAAATAAGATTATGTTGCATGCATTTGTCATATATGTAATATGGTGTATGCATGCGAAATATCATTAAAACGTATCTTTGTTTGGGAAAATAAATCCATGACCAAATGTTGGAGGGTCTGGGGAAGTTTAATCCCATATTGCTGTTAAGGATGAGGAATATGTTTATCTTAAAACTTGGCTTAGAATTTCTCTGCTGGTGATTCATGTTTTGTTGTTTGAGGATGTGATCGGTGGATTTGAGAACTGACTGTTTAACGCTGGTTCGCGAAATGTCGCGGAAGCAAGAGTCGCCACCGTCTTTTATTTTCTCCAACATGGACAGGACAAAAGCACAACAAAATTCCTTATGAGATTGTTTCTCGGTTCGGGAGGTAGATTTATAGAAAGGGAAGGTGTTAGCACCCTTTCTATCCATGGTTATCCATGGGCTCTTAGATACTTGCTCTTATGTTTTCAAAATGTTTGCTTTTCAAATGTGAGTGGGTTTGAAAAAGTTTCATTGAAAGATTTCTGAATGACTCATGTATCTGTCCTCAAGAGTGTTTGAAAAATTGTTTTGAAAGCTTTTTGAAAGTGTCGGTGTGAAAAGGTTTTTGGTTGTTTTTTCAGAGAGCAAGTATCCATGAGTCATCTACCTACCCTAAGGAATTAGGCTGTGTAAATGTCCTTAAGGTAGTGCCATCCCACCATTGAGAGGTAGGTAGCACCACCGTTGGAGGTGTTCGGGTCAATTCGATTTTAGGGACAGTGTGGTCACCGAAGCAACAGTAGGACACCTTAGAAGCTACCCTTATGTCCTTGATCCTTTTTTAATCCGAGGCAACCGTTTCGAGGCAACTGTTTCGAGGCAACTGGATCATAGACATAAGGACCACTAAAACCTCCTATACTTGACGACCACGTTTTGAAGGCAACAGGTGAGGCGTACCCTAGAAGTGGTGTGTGTATTTGTGTGTTGTTTTCATGTATTGTTTTATCTTTGATCATGGCATTGTGAGCTACGCTTGTTTTTAATTAGCATACATTCTTTCATACAAAGTTAGAATTTAAGAGTGCGGAAAGTAAAATACGGAAAGATAAAAGCTACGCTATTACAAGGCGCGGGTCTATACATCGCCAAAGTACAAAGACCCGTTTTGATAAAAGATGTGGAAAGTAAATAAATGCGGTAAACCTAATTACTATTACATCCGGAAAGCAGTTACATAATAATTGATAAGAAAAATAACGCGCGAAAGGAAATAAATTGGAACGTCCGAGGGTTTTGACCCTTTGCTTGAAATTAAATTAAATTAGGACTTAATTATCGCTTAATTAAAGAAAAGTGTTTTTTATGTTTTTGTATTTATGAAATAAAGAATTAAAAGGAAACCCTAACTCTAGATTATTTTAATTATTAATGAAAATATTAAAGTTGACCTAATTTACTAATTAATTAATTTACATGTTTAATTACAAAAATAATAGTTAATAATAATAATAAATAGATAATGATGAAAATAATTGATTAAGAAAAAAAAGGTGAAAATGTCAAAACCTAATTCTATGTATTTTTTATTTGTTAGGAAAAAAGATTAAAATTTGAACCTAAATTAACTAAGTTAATTGTTAGTTATTTATTTACAAAAATATGTTAGTGGTGAAATTAATAATAATTAAATATAAAACATTTTTTGAATTTCTGTTTTTATTATGGAAAAAATTATTTTATGGTAAAAAAACAATTAAAAACAAATGAAAAGAATTAGAAAAGAAAAGAAGATAAAATTAAAAAGGATGCAAACCAAGGGGGATTTCAGGCCCAAATGGAGGTGTTTGTGAGAAGTTCAGGCCCACTAGCACAAGGCTCATTTGACTTTCCATGCTTGTGTGTATGTTGTTGACTGGAGTGTACCATAGGCTTCAATATGTGGCCATTGGATGGGTGATCAAGAGCGCGTGGCAGTCTTAAGCGTGAGTACGTATGGTGGGCCTTTGGGTGAACGCTGCATGGAAACACGTTAGGATAAAAATTATGAAGTGTGTGGGGGGACCTGGGAATCGAACCCAGGTCCCAATGCTTGCAACACATGTCCTCCACCATCTGAGCTAGGCAACGCGTTTGTATACATAATAAACAATAAATGTAATATATGAAAAAAAGTCAATTATGCTGCAAACGTTAAAAAACGCGCTAAAGTTCGAATCTCCCAGTAGTGTCATGCCACATCCATCTTCTTCCTTGTTCTTCCTGCAAACATGAAACAAGTAGCAGGGGTTTTAAACTCCCACTAAGTGGAATAGTGAAAAATAGCGAATAGAAGAGGAATCAACATAAATTGAGCGCGAGAGGTTGGTTGAATTCGTCTGGCCTTGACGAATTCAACCATGGTCATGGCTTAGTCCAATTTTTCCTGATACCTAAAGCCCTAATTTGAAGCTTCTGAAAACCTAATTTTCGTCCATGGTGGATTCTGATTCAGGCAGCGTTAGGTCAATTAACTCATACCAATCGCTTCAGAAGGTACCTATTAGTGTAAATCATACAAGAAACATGGTTAAAAGTGAATGAATGATGATATGTCAAATTGGAAAACAAAGCAAACCGTGTGACTTCGTGGGGATGATTCTTTGCGTGTTTGGGCTAGTTCTTGATTGCAAACGCTTCCTGGCAATGTCAGCAAGGTGTTGGAATAGACTTTAGGCCTTGAATTACCCTGTAACTATGAAATCAGTTTCAAGCTTTTTCTCTATTTTTTTCGAATTGGTTATGAGTTTTCAGCAGCTTTTTCGTGTATTTCTCAATAGGGTTAACTCTTGCATAAGTATGTGAAGCAAATTAGGTCAAAAGAAAGCCCATGAATCCATGAATTGATGACTTGAATCTTTGATTGCTAATCATATCTTTTTTCAATCTTTTTCCATGGAAACTTTGCCAATTATGGAAGATATTATCTTGTTGATTGATGCACGAAATCCTTAGCATGTGTGGAGTATATTTGCTGCATAAAAAGATTTGACAACCATTATTTGATATTTTTCTACAATTAAAACTAATTAAATGAATTAATAAGAATAAAAATTCAATTAATTAATTAAAAATAAGAAAATAAATCCTTTTAAGCTCAATGGGTCGTGCATACACTTTGGGTAATGATTCAAGAAAGAATTTGAGGCCCATTAGCAAATTTGAAATGTTTTAGGCAAAGTTGACTTTTGAAAGTTCCCAAAAATTTCCCAACTTCTCCAATGCATATCTTGCTCAATTTTGAAGCTATGAACACGTTCTTGGACATTTTGGAAAGGTCTTGAAGTCCTATAACCAATGTCTTTGGTCCCATGTCATTTTGATTTACCAATATCAAGTTATGGTCTTTGACTTAAAGTGCCTTTTTGTTGACTTTTGAAAATGACCTATAATGTTGAAATTGATAACTTTTTGTGAGAGCATTTCTTGGACTTGGAGTGTGAAGGTGAGTTGTAGGAAATGTCATCCCCTTCACAATGAGCTTTGGATGGGATTTTTCTGATAAACCATGAAGAAGTTATGCCTTGGTCAATTTGCAGTTGACTTTTCAACTGTCCAAAAATAGAAACCTTTGCATCTTGAGTCTTTTTGAGCCATGCTTGTGGAATCATGATCAAGAATTGATCAAATGATGATTGTGGCTTCAAAATAAGATGTTGACCAAAATTTTTGACTTTTGACTGTCAAATGACCATTTTGCCCCTGCAGTTGACTGTGGAGCAATTCGGGTTTTTGACTGTGCAATTTGATGCTGTGAGTCTTGAAACTTGACATATGGATGTTTGACAATGTATGTAGGCATATGGGACTTGATTGGACCCTTGAAAACCTCAATTTCTTTGCAAGAACAAAAACCCTAATTTTGACTGTGTTAGGAGGCAATTGGACTGTGCAACCCTTGAGAGATTTTGAAGCTTTTGGAGATTGATCTTGACAAATCTTGAAGAATATGAGAGGGCAAATTTTGGGGTACAACAGTTGCCCCTGTTCAATCTTCTTAGACCTGAGGATGTAGATTGGCTGGCGTGCCTTTCGTGATCCGAAGGTGGAAGATGATTGAACACTAAAGTGCCCAGAAATTTGCGCTCACATGTTAGCAGTGTGATGGCGGGAATGGGCTTATAGATGCCATTTGGAAGTGTAGTGGATAGGAGGATGGGCTTATAGATGCCATCTGGAACTGTGACGGAACTTTGTCGGGAATGGGCTTATGGATGCCATTTGGAACTGTAATGGTAGTTGTAGAGATGGGCTTATAGATGCCATCGGGAGGTTGTCGATCGCGTAAGATATTCCTTAGCGAGAACTTGCGTACCTGAGAAAGAAAGATAATTACCTGGCCTGTTACAGGGCTTGATCTTTAAACTCGTTATGTAGATGTGCCCTGGCTGGATACAAGAATCGAATCTCTAAACTTTTCAGACGTGCCCTGGCAAGATACAAGAATCGAGTCTGGAATTAGTCGTCAACAGATACACCCTGGCAAGATACAGGAATCGGATCTTCGAACTCTTCAGACGTGCCCTTGCAGGATACAGGAATCGAGTCTGGAATTAGTCGTCAATAGATACACCCTGGCAAGATACAGGAATCGGATCTTCAAACTCTTCAGACGTGCCCTGGCAAGATACAGGAATCGAGTCTGGAATTAGTCGTCAACAGATACACCCTGGCAAGATACAGGAATCGGA
This sequence comes from Vicia faba, assembly GCA_948472305.1. Taxonomy (NCBI): domain Eukaryota; kingdom Viridiplantae; phylum Streptophyta; class Magnoliopsida; order Fabales; family Fabaceae; genus Vicia; species Vicia faba. The sequence continues at coordinate 154,864 of CATIWC010001876.1, forward strand.
TCTTCAAACTCTTCAGACGTGCCCTGGCAGGATACAGGAATCGAGTCTGGAATTAGTCGTCAATAGATACACCCTGGCAAGATACAGGAATTGAATCTTCAAACTCTTCAGACGTGCCCTGGCAGGATACAGGAATCGAGTCTGGAATTAGTCGTCAACAGATACACCCTAGTAAGATATAGGAATCGGATCTTCAAACTATTCAGACGTGCCCTGGCAGGATACAGGAATCGAGTCTGGAATTAGTCGTCAACAGATACACCATAGCAAGATACAGGAATCGGATCTTCAAACTCTTCAGACGTGCCCTGGCAGGATACAGGAATCGAGTCTGGAATTAGTCGTCAACAGATACACCCTGGCAAGATACAGGAATCGGATCTTCAAACTCTTCAGACGTGCCCTGGCAGGATACAGGAATCGAGTCTGGAATTAGTCGTCAACAGATACACCCTGGCAAGATACAGGAATTGGATCTTCAAACTCTTCAGACGTGCCCTGGCAGGATACAGGAATCGAGTCTGGAATTAGTCGTCAACAGATACACCCTGTCAAGATACAGGAATCGGATCTGGAATCACGACAGTTGATAGTAATCATCTTTGTATTGACTTTGTCCTGAAAAGGTAAAACATCAGTTGTATGCAATGTCATGATGTATGAAAAGCATGATGTCATGATGTTCTCAGGGAGAAATGAGATTGTATGTTCATGATGCGTATATGCATGCTATAATGTATGAAGATGTGATGTTTATGCATGTATTTTCGTCTAGGAAAATAAATCCTTGACGAATGCCGGGAAGTCAAATCCTGGGTTGATGTTGAAGAGTAGTGCTTTGCTTCCGCTGGGGATGGTGGTTGCAAGAATACTGGTAGGAGAAGATGACTCTGTTGGGGAATAAACTTGGCGAATAGATTACTCTGCGGGGAGTGAACTCTGTGGGGAAAGAGAGGTACTTTGTTGAGGTTTGATGATAACTCCGCTGGGGATACCATTGTTGAGCTCTGTTGGAAGATTTGATGAACTCCGTTGGGGAAAGGAAGACTTTGCCGAGGACGATCTTTCCGTGGCAATTGGCTGAGGATAACCCAGTTATATCCTGGTGGGGAAATAACCTTCTGAATAATGCCGGGAGGGGCGTTTGTGCTTTGCAGGGGGTAAGCTTCCAGAATCTACTGGGGATAAGCTTCCTGAATCTAATGGGGAGATTGATTGAGTTCTCCTGGGGAAACTTTTCAGATTGGACTGGGGAAGTGGCTCCACTGGATGTCCAGTATTCTGCCGGGGATCAATCTTAGATCGAGATTACCGGGGATGCTTATTAGGAACATTTGCGTATTCCGTTGGGGAATATTGAGATCTTCGGGGGATAATCCAACTTCCTTGAGGCTGACAGTAGGCTAACTCTGCTTGGGGGAGAGCGTTGCTGACTTGCTGGAGAATACTGTGCCTTGTTAGGGCTGACGGGAGACCAACTGCTTGGGAGGGAATTGTTGATTCTTGTTTTACTCGGCGGGGAGTGGAGGTATCTGGGTTACATTCTTCAGTCGAACTTACCTTGGTACCTTGGTGGACAGAGCAATTAGATTGCTTAGACAACTCATTATTGCCCCTCTTTCTGATGTTCCCTGTAATTAATCCTTTGTTTCGTATTCAAATATTTATGAGTTAGCAATTAGTGTCAAATGCATATATCACAATTGAACATTGGACGTTCTTCTCAAAACAAAACAGAAAAGGAAAAACAATTGGAAATTGGTCTGAAAAGTGAATTTGTATTGATTTTTGAATTTGCCTGTAAATAGGCGTTTATGTACAAGAGGCTGACGTCCTAGTAAGAGAACGCCGCCGAACAACAGAGTTTATACAATTTTGTGAAAAGGGAAAATAAAACAGCTATGTGAAAAGAACAATCCCACTGGGTTCCAACTCTGCTATCGCTTTTATATCTTCGAGCGTCTCATCACCTGGCTACTCAGTTGAAGATGAAGCTGACTGATCGATGCCGTCTGAACCTGATGTTGATACCGGATTCTGGATGCAAGGTGATCCAATGAGACATAGTATTACGCTTTAATCCCTAACTTTTTCCTGGACCGCCCTTTCGGGTTTTCAGTCCACCGAGATACCCATTTTTGCCCAAGCCGCCTTTTCAGGTTTTCGACTTGCCGGGTGTACAGAGTTTTTTTTTTTCATTTCATCCCTTATTTTTGCCCGAACCCTTTTGGTTCGCTGGGAAGCCCTTATTTTTGCCTAGGTATGTCAACCTAGAGGGTCTTTTATCATGCGTAGTATCTTTTTACTATGTCTGCATTGGCGGGGTGAGGAAGGTCGTCACCATCCATGGTGGTTAGAATCATTGCTCCTCCTGAGAAGACATGTTTAACCACAAATGGGCCTTCGTACGTAGGGGTCCATTTTCCCCTGGGATCACTTTGAGGAAGAATGATGCGTTTGATTACCAGGTCCCCAACTTGATACTCTTGTAGTCTGACTTTCTTGTTAAATGCCCTGATCATCCGTTTTTGGTACGTTTGACCATGACAAATAGCAGTGAGCCTTTTTTCATCAATTAGGTTTAACTGATCAAGTCGAGTCTGGATCCAGTCATCTTCGCTCAGATCTGCATCCTTCATTATCCGGAGAGAGGGTATCTGGACTTCAATCGGCAAGACTGCCTCCATGCCATAGACCAAGGAAAAAGGAGTTGCCCCGGTTGACGTTCTTGCTGAGGTACGGTACCCATGAAGAGAAAACGGTAACATCTCGTGCCAATCTTTATAGGTCACTGTCATCTTCTGCACAATCTTTTTGATATTCTTATTCGCCGCTTCTACAACCCCCTTCATCTTCGGCCGGTAAGGAGAAGAGTTGTGGTGCTGTATCTTGAATTGCTCGCAGAGCTCAGTGATCATATTGTTATTAAGATTGGTACCATTGTCTGTAATAATCCTTTCCGGGACACCGTATCGACAGATCAGGTTGTGCTGAATAAACCGTTCCACGACATTCTTGGTTACAGTGGCATAGGAAGCTGCTTCAACCCACTTTGTGAAGTAATCAATCGCTACCAGGATGAAGCGATGCCCGTTGGATGCCGTAGGTTTAATCTCGCCGATCATATCAATGCCCCACATTGCAAAAGGCCAAGGTGCAGTCAAGACATTCAGAGGGACTGGAGGAACATGCACCTTATCAGCATAGATCTGGCACTTATGACATGTCCGAGAATGTTGGTAACAGTCGGCTTCCATTGTGGACCAGAAATATCCTGCCCGAAGGATTTTCTTTGCCATGGTGTGTCCACTGGAATGCGTTCCGAATGTACCTTCATGCAGCTCTGCCATGATCCTTTCTGCTTCAGTCTTATCCACACAACGCAGTAAGGTCGAATCATGGTTTCGCTTGTATAGAATGCCATTGCTGAGGAAGAACTTTGCAGCGAACCTTCTCAGAAACTTTTTGTCATTGATGGATGCGCCATCGGGGTATTCTTGAGCTTCCAGGTACCTCTTCACCTCATGATACTAGGGTTTTTCAGTTACCTCTTCAGCCTCAAGATCACAGCAGTATGCAGGTTCGTCCAGTTTCCAGATAATGATCTGGGGAGCTTCGTTATCCCATTTTACTTTGAACATAGAAGACATCATAGCCAGCGCGTCCGCCAACTGATTCTCCTCTCTTGGGAAGTGTTCAAAATTTATTTCTGTGAAATGGGGGATCAATGTCAACACACACTCTTTGTAAGGAATAAGGTTTGGGTGTTTCGTATCCCACTCGCATTTGATCTGATTGATCACGAGAGCGGAATCTCCGAAGACACTCAGAAACTTGATCCTTAAGTCAATCGCAGCTTAAAGACCCATGATGCATGCCTCATACTCCGCCATGTTGTTGGTGCAGTTGAAACATAGCCGGGCGGTGAGAGGAGTATGAGTTCCTTGAGGGGATATGATCACAGCGCCGATACCGTTACCCAAAGCATTTGAGGCTCCGTCAAAGTGCATAGACCATCAGGATCCTTCCTCAGGTCCTTCATCCGGTCCAGGTACTTCACAATCAGTCACTATCATGATATTCTCGTCCGAAAACTCAAAGTTAATTGACTGATAGTCGTCTACTGCCTGGTGTGCCAAGTGATCTGCCAATACACTTCCTTTGATGGCTTTCTGAGTTGTGTACTGGATGTCGTATTCTGTCAAGATCATTTGCCATCTTGCTATTCTTCCGGACAGAGCAGGCTTTTCGAATATGTATTTTATTGGATCCATCTTTGAAATCAACAGAGTAGTGTGAGTCAACATATACTGTCTCAGCCGGTGAGCAGCCCATACCAAAGTGCAGCAAGTTTTCTCGAGCAGTGAGTATCAGGTCTCACAGTCGGTAAACTTTTTACTAAGGTAATAAATGGCGTGCTCTTTTCGGCCATACTCGTCATGCTTCCCCAGCACATACCCCATTGAGCTGTCAAGTACTGTCAAGTATAGTATTAGAGGTCTCCCTTCAACCGGTGGCATAAGAATGGGTGGTTCTTGGAGATACTCTTTGATTCTGTCGAAAGCGGCCTGGAATTCATCATTCCAACGTACTACCTGATCTTTCTTCAGCAGCTTGAAGATTGGTTCACAGGTAGCAGTTAGGTGCGAGATGAATCGGGCAATGTAATTCAGACGTCCTAGAAAGCCTCTGACTTCTTTCTCTGTCTTGGGAACTGGCATCTCTTGTATGGCTTTAACCTTGGCAGGGTCCACTTGAATGCCTTTGTCGCTCACGACGAAGCCTAGCAACTTTCCAGATCTTACCCCAAATGTGCACTTGTTTGGGTTCAACCTTAGCTTGTACAACTTCAGACGGTCAAACAGCTTCTGTAAATGGTCAAGGTGTTCCTCCTCAGTTTGGGACCTTGCAATCATATCGTTGGCATACACTTCAATCTCATGATGGATCATGTCATGAAATAAAGCAACCATGGCACGTTGGTAGGTTGCCCCAGCATTTTTCAACCCGAATGGCATGACCTTGTAGCAGAATGTGCCCCACTGAGTAACAAAGGTAGTCTTCTCCATATCTTCAGGAGCCATCTTGATCTGATTATAACCTGAAAAGCCGTCCATGAAGGAGAACACCTTATGCTGGGCAGTATTGTCAACCAGAACATCAATGTGAGGTAGGGGAAGTCATCCTTGGGGCTGGCCCTATTCAGATCCCTGTAATCGACACACATTCTGACCTTACCATCTTTCTTCGGCACCGGCACCACGTTGGCAACCCATTGAGGGTAAGAAGTCACTGCTAGAAACCCGACATCAAACTGCTTCATAACCTCAGCTTTGATCTTCTCGGACATCTTTGGACGCATACAGCGGACCTTTTGTTTAACCGGCGGGCAGTCTTCCTTGGTAGGCAAGTGATGGACCACAATGTCGGTATCCAACCCAGGCATGTCTTCGTAGGACCAGGCAAAGATTTCCACATAATCATGCAACATCTGGATCAACCGTTGTTTCACACTGAGCTCTAGATTGGCACCAATCTTAACTTCCTTTTTATCTGTCTGAGTACCCAGATTTACCGTTTCCACTGGCTCTTCATGTGGATGAATGGCCCTCTCTTCCTGGAGTAGCAGTCTTGCAAGCTCACCAGGCACTTCGCAATCATCTTCACCTTCGTCTTCGGCTAAGTTGATTGGATTTTCGAAGTCATAAATGGCAGTAGCAGGGTCGTTACCAGTGAGATCCAGAGTGGATTGGAACCTGTATGAGTGAGTGTGTGTAAATATAGTTGTTTTGCAATATATAAAGAAAGAAAGAAAGGGAGCACAAGATTTGAAATGCGAAAAACGTCCAATGTTTTTATTCATGATATATGGAAATGACAAGTAATAAGCCCTCACAAATGAAGCCACGGTGCCCCGGGTAAGACACCGGGCCAGAAAGTTTCAAATTTTTGTTCATTACAAATAAAAAACAAAGGAATTCATTATTGAGTAACAAAAGTAACAAGTATGTAGTCTTTTGCAGTCCAATTGTTCAGCCCACTGTTGGTTGTCGGGTAAATCCAGCTATCAAATTCAGATTCCTCCGCATCGCCTTCAATAGCATTCACTCCCGGGTTGGTGATGAACACGGGAGGTTTTCTGATCCTTGCTTTGCGTACAGCCCTCTGAGCCCCTGCAGTAAAACCCAGCCCAAACTTGTCAGTCTTAGGAGTGAAGTCAGGAAGCCTGCCCCAGTTAGCACATTCACCTTTCTCAATTACAGCCCGGGCGTCCTTCAAGGAAGCCATCTTCAAAGGAAAATCTTCTTCAGTTACTGTCTCTGCTGACGCCAATGTTGGGGGCACCACTTCAAAATGTTGAAATGGGGTTTCAATAAACTCCCCGTCCATCTCTATATACCGGAACGAGTTCAGATGACTAACCATGTATTCTTCCTCCCCCTACACTGTAACAATCTTCCCTCTGACAGGGTACTTGAGCTTCTGGTGTAGAGTGGAGGTCACAGCCCCAACCTTGTGAATCCAAGGACGACCCAGCAAACAGGAATAAGATGGACGAATGTCCATCACATAGAACGTTGAATTAAAGACTTGAGAACCAACACGAATCGGAATATCCACTTCACCATGTAGCATCCTCTTCGACCCGTCAAAGGCTCGGACCACGATGTTACTAGGCTTCAACTCCAGGCCCTCACAATCCAACCTGTCTAAGGCCTTCTTGGGCAATACATTCAGCGAAGAACCGGTGTCCACCAACACGTGTGCAAGAGTAGTGCCCCTGCATTCAATGGAAACATGCAGGGCATCATTGTGGTTCTTTCCCTTAGCGGTCAGGTCAGCATCCGAGAAACCCAAACCATTGTCAGCGGTCAAATTGGCCACACAATCAGTGAATTGATCAGCAGACATCTCTTGTGGCACATGAGCCGTCTTCAGAAATGAAATCAGGGCCTTGGCATGGGCCTCTGAGCACAACAACAATGATAGCATAGAGATCTTGGAGGGGGTATGCCCCAGCTACTCAACGACGTTGAAATCGCTTTTCTTGATGATCTTAAGGATTTCCTCCATCTCTTGCTGGGAGGCTTCAACATTAACAGTCTTTGGTGCCTCCATCTGGGCAGGCACATCAGCAATCCCTTTTCCCCGAGTGTCAGATGACTCGGCAACAGGGGTAGAAACTTGATCAGTAGGGGAAACAAGCGCACTTGTAGGCGTGATGATAAGAGGTCTTCGGATAACTGGTGGCGCAATGTCAGGCGAGAAATGCCGGCCACTGCGAGTAACTTTAGCGGGACCGGTGATGTTACTGATACCGGTGCTGGTGTTGAACTCCTGCTTTAGTCCAAGCACATACACATCTGCCCCATAGTGCCATGGGACAGCCTTGTCAGATTTATAGGGGAGGGGCCCCGGAACAGTAATGATAATAGGTGCAACAGACATGATTTTGACTGGCTTCCTCGGGGGAGCCTAGGTAGGATTGTTGAAAATGGTGACAAAAATACTTCTTCAACAGGAACAATAGGAACAACGGTCTTTTTGAACAAAATCTCTTTGCTATCCATCAGGTTTTGGACGCCTGACTTCAGCAACGGACAACCAGCAGGGGAAATGGCACACAGAAGGCAACCCTTGCTACAACCCGGAAATAAATCGGCCAGCAACAGGTTCCTCTTGACAGTCAATAAAGGGGTAGCAACATCATCCACAGAAACTGCATACAGGTCTTCCTCAATAGCATTTACTCCATGCTGGGGCATAGGAGCAGTCACAACGTTGGGCCTTTCCGGTGCCTCAAACTGTATTTCCTTGGCATCGATAAGGTCCTGAACCTTATTTCTTAGGGCCTAGCAATCATCAGTAGAATGCCCCGGGCTATCAGAGTGATAAGCACATCGGACGTTGGGATTATACTTCGGAGATGTGGTGTTTACCACCTTCGGAGCTTCTCTGACGGTTACCAAGTTGGTCGATAGCAGTTGCGGCAAGATCTGTGACAAGGTCATACTAAGCCGAGTATATTCTCTTCTGGGTCTCTCCCCCTTGATTGGTTAGGTTGCCGAGGAGTGGCAGCAGGCTTTGCAATCATCACCGCGTTGACAGCTTGGCAGCGTTCTGGTTTGTTTTGCCTCCTGGGCCCATATACAGCACTGGCTTCCTTCTTGAAAGGCTTTTTCTCAGAACTTGAGGATGCACCTTTCTGTATCTTCCCTGATTTCATTCCAGCCTCTATCCTTTCCCCAGTCAGAATGAGGTCTGTAAACCCTGCAGACAAATTGCCAATGAGATGATTGAAGAATGGCCCGGATAGGGTCCCTAAGAACATGTCCACAAGTTCACGGTCGGTTAACGGCGGCTGCACCCTGCCGGCCAGGTCCCTCCACTTCTACGCATACTCTTTAAAACCTTCTTCCGATCCTAACGACATACCCTGGAGTTGGGTACGTGTAGGAGCGAGGTCGGCATTATACTGATACTGCTTGTAAAAAGCAGTAGCCAAGTCCTCCCAGTTACGAACCTTGGTTCCATCCAGCTGATAGAACCATTCGAGATGAGTCCCTGAAAGACTCTCCTGGAAGAAATGGATCCACAAGTTCTTGTCCACAGTATACGGCTGGATCTTCCGCGCATAAGATCTGAGATGTAGCTTAGGGCAGGACGCCCCGTCATACTTTGCGAAAGATGGTGCTTTGAACTTATGTGGGATCACCACACCAGGAGATAGACCCAGGTCTCCAAAATCCAACCCAGGTACCTGTTGAATTTCCATGTCATTCAGACGATCCTCTAACTACTTGTACTTGTCCTCAGCGGGAGGGTATTGCTCTTCATTGAAATCGGTCTCGTTGTCAGAGACCACAGGACTAGGAACCCTTCCCCCTTTGGGACTGCCTTTCCCTACAGAAGAACCAGCTTGATCAACCTCATTTTGCAGTGTGTTACCAAACCTCCGGCCAGTGTTGAATAGTACAATTCTCTTCTTCTTCTTCTTGACCAGCAAAGCCTTCAATTCCTCTTGACCTTGGGCTAAACTCATGATCAGCTCTTGGAACTGGGCGTTCTGAGCCTGGAGAGCCTTGATGGATTGCTCAGTAGATGATTCAGGATTCATGATGCTGAAATAAACAGCGAAGAACAATAAGCAACCTGAAAAGAAGAGTACTTGTGATGCACATGATGAATGGAATGCGTATGATTTATGTTTTCAAAGACAATCGGGATTCAACTTTGTAAACAAAAAAGCAACGCACTTTATTAGATTTTAGATTGTTCAACAGATTGCCCTTAGGCGTTACATAAAATGGAAATACTGAAAAGGGAAATAAAAATTGTAAAAGAACATCCAAAGCTCAGCAGTGATCCCAGGGTCTCCTCTTCTCAGTACGGATATAGTCATTCAAGGCCCGCTCGTTCTCCATCTGCTTTGTCAGCTTCTGGATCTTCAATTCCTGCTCATTGAACTCTTCCAATAAGAATCCCGTTCTTCTTGTAGTTGCGCCCAAGACCTTTTTAGTGTATCAACGTCAGTAGGTATCTGAGGAGGGAGAACAGTTGGAGGAGCCCCGTCTCTATCAGGATATTCAAGAATGATGGGTCTGACAGCTTCATATGGCATACCTAAATTCTGAGCACGGATGCGGACCCATCTGTAGTAGGGTTCCATAGGTAGAGAAGTCTTCGGTCCCAACTCATGTGGGTCAGCTTTGTGAATTCTGTCCCAAGCCTTGATGAACCTACGACGCAGCTCGTCACTATCTACCTGAAACTCAAAACTGATGTGAGGCACCAACATCTCATGAGGCCCTGCTCTTCCGGCTCTTCCAAACTGACGGAGCGCTAGACATGGATTATAAGAGATTCCTCCTTGGGTACCAATCAGAGGAACATTAGGATATTCTCGGCAATGATCAATAACAGCTACCTCATCCAAACCCCTGAAAGTCCAAATGATGTCATTATCAGTGAGAGACATTAACCTATGAGCCCAGCCTCTTCCTTCTTTGTTCTTCAGCACGAACTTAGGGAGGTGCGAAATAAACCACCTCACTAACAAAGGAATGTAACACCACAGAGTTCCTCGTCTTCGGGCAGTACGAGCATAGAGTTGTTGCAGGATATCACCCAAGAGAGTGGGCACAGGGTTCCGAGACATGAAGATCCTTATGGCAGTGATGTTAATGAAGTTATCCGGATTTGGAAACAGAACCATACCATAGATTAAGAGAGCCAGAATGTCTTCATACGCCCTAAAGTCTAAGTCATTCCAGAAACTGTTAGCTTTACCGATCAGAAACTTGGCCAAGAAACCCTTAACTCTGCTTCTAGTCACCCAGTTGTCCATTACCTCTTTGTGGGTCAAAGGGAGGGCTGCAGCAATCTCCTCAAGCCTAAGAGTCTTTTCCCAACCAGTGAAGGGAGTCTGATCCAAGATAGGGATACCCAGCAAATCAGAGAACTCTTCCAGGGTAGGGACCAGCTGGAAGTCTTGAAAGGTGAAGCAATTATACAAGGGATCATAGAACTGGGTCAAGACACTCATCAGTTGTTGGTCCCACTTTGAAGTGACTAAACCGAGAAGAGAACCATGCCTCTGGATGAAAGAAGTGGCGTTTGGAATTCTGCTAACCAATTCTTCAAGCAACTCAGGTGGGTGAACAAAATTGAACCGGATAGTGTTCCTTCGCATAGGCATCATGATGTCCTACAAAATAGAGCAAAGGTGAAACCCTCTTGTCTTTGAAATGGTCAGTCCTTATGCAGGATGCATGCAATGTCTATGATGGTATGATGTTATGATAAAGCACACCACAAGTATTCACAAAGGCAAACATGATAAGGCAAACAAGTCACACAAGACAGCCCTTAGAGTTTAGGCCAGCATGAAGTTCAGGTACTACCCTCTTTCAGTTTGTTGGTTAAGACCTGTCCTATCAAAAGTAACCGGGTTCTAGAGGATCCCAATATCACTGAATACCCTCAATCGGTCATAACTCCAGCATCGCAATCTTTTCTTGCGGCCAGAACCATCTCGAGAGTTTAGCCTCAACGGGTGTAGCATACTGCTACTGTTCTATTGGCCAAGTTGGGTCAATTTAGGGTTCTAAGGTCGGTTGGTGCTTAATGACTCCTCAGAAGACCCATATTCTCCTCGTTGTAACACAAGGGATATCGGTACAGACCAAGGTGTCACACCAACGTAGCCACTGCTTCACCCATGTCGGTCTACGCCGGACAGGTCCCTCACAGCTTATGCTACCTAACAGGGTATCCCCAGATCCGGGTTAGGATCTATGAAACTCCAAGACAATGCCCATAATAATAAAGCAAACAAAACACAACAATTGAAAACACAAGTATGAGCTATCCTAAGGTACACCTCACTTTATAGTATCCCCAGCAGAGTCGCCAGTTCTGTGATTGGTGGATTTGAGAACTGACTGTTTAACACTGGTTCGCGAAATGTCGCGGAAGAAAGATTCGCCACCGTCTTTTATTTTCTCCAACATGGATAGGACAAAAGCACAGCAAAATTCCTTATGAGATTGTTTCTCGGTTCGGGAGGTAGATTTATAGAAATGGAAGGTGTTAGCACCCTTTCTATCCATGGTTATCCATGGGCTCTTAGATACTTGCTCTTATGTTTTCAAAATGTTTGCTTTTCAAATGTGAGTGGGTTTGAAAAAGTTTCATTGAAAGATTTCTGAATGACTCTTGTATCTGTCCTCAAGAGTGTTTGAAAAATTGTTTTGAAAGCTTTTTGAAAGTGTCGGTGTGAAAAGGTTTTTGGTTGTTCTTGAAGAGAGCAAGTATCCATGAGTCATCTACCTACCCTAAGGAATTAGGCTGTGTAAATGTCCTTAAGGTAGTGCCATCCCACCATTGAGAGGTAGGTAGCACCACCGTTGGAGGTGTTCGGGTCAATTCGATTTTAGGGACAATGTGGTCACCGAAGCAACAGTAGGACACCTTAAAAGCTACCCTTATGTCCTTGATCCTTTTTTAATCCGAGGCAACGGTTTCGAGGCAACTGTTTCGAGGCAAATGTTTCGAGGCAACTGGATCATGGACATAAGGACCGCTAAAACGTCCTATACTTGACGACCACGTTTCGAAGGAAACAAGTGAGGCGTACCCTAGAAGTGGTGTATGTATTTGTGTGTTGTTTTCATGTATTGTTTTATCTTTGATCATGGCATTGTGAGCTACGCTTGTTTTTAATTAGCATACATTCTTTCATACAAAGTTAGAATTTAAGAGTGCGGAAAGTAAAATACGGAAAGATAAAAGCTACGCTATTACAAGACGCGGGTCTATACATCGCCAAAGTACAAAGACCCGTTTTGATAAAAGATGCGGAAAGTAAATAAATGCGGTAAACCTAATTACTATTACATCCGGAAAGCAGTTACATAATAATTGATAAGAAAAATAACGCGCGAAAGGAAATAAATTGGAACGTCCGAGGGTTTTGACCCTTTGCTTGAAATTAAATTAAATTAGGACTTAATTATTGCTTAATTAAAGAAAAGTGTTTTTTATGTTTTTGTATTTATGAAATAAAGAATTAAAAGGAAACCCTAACTCTAGATTATTTTAATTATTAATGAAAATATTAAAGTTGACCTAATTTACTAATTAATTAATTTACATGTTTATTTACAAAAATAATAGTTAATAATAATAATAAATAGATAATGATGAAAATAATTAATAAATAAAAAAAAGGTGAAAATGTCAAAACCTAATTCTATGTATTTTTTATTTGTTAGGAAAAAAGATTAAAATTTGAACCTAAATTAACTAAGTTAATTGTTAGTTATTTATTTACAAAAATATGTTAGTGGTGAAATTAATAATAATTAAATATAAAACATTTTTTGACTTTCTGTTTTTATTATGGAAAAAATTATTTTATGGTAAAAAAACAATTAAAAACAAATGAAAAGAATTAGAAAAGAAAAGAAGATAAAATTAAAAAGGATGCAAACCAAGGGGGGTTTCAGGCCCAAATGGAGGTGTTTGTGAGAAATTCAGGCCCACTAGCACAAGGCTCATTTGACTTTCCATGCTTGTGTGTACGTTGTTGACTGGAGTGTACCATAGGCTTCAATCTGTGGCCATTGGATGAGTGATCAAGAGCGCGTGGCAGTCTTAAGCGTGAGTACGTATGGTGGGCCTTTGGGTGAACGCTGCATGGAAACACGTTAGGATAAAAATTATGAAGTGTGTGGGGGGACCTGGGAATCGAACCCAGGTCCCAATGCTTGCAACACATGTCCTCCACCATCTGAGCTAGGCAACGCGTTTGTATACATAATAAACAATAAATGTAATATATGAAAAAAAGTCAATTATGCTGCAAACGTTAAAAAACGCGCTAAAGTTCAAATCTCCCAGTAGTTTCATGCCACGTCCATCTTCTTCCTTATTCTTCCTGCAAACATGAAACAAGTAGCGGGGGTTTTAAACCCCCACTAAGTGGAATAATGAAAAATAGCGAATAGAAGAGGAATCAACATAAATTGAGCGCGAGAGGTTGGTTGAATTCGTCTGGCCTTGACGAATTCAACCATGGTCATGGATTAGTCCAATTTTTCCTGATACCTAAAGCCCTAATTTGAAGCTTCTGAAAACCTAATTTTCGTCCATGGTGGATTCTGATTCAGGCAGCGTTAGGTCAATTAACTCATACCAATCGCTTCAGAAGGTACCTATTAGTGTAAATCACACAAGAAACATGGTTAAACGTGAATGAATGATGATATGTCAAATTGGAAAACAAAGCAAATCGTGTGACTTCGTGGGGATGATTCTTTGCGCGTTTGGGCTAGTTCTTGATTGCAAACGCTTCCTGGCAATGTCAGCAAGGTGTTGGAATAGACTTTAGGCCTTGAATTACCCTGCAACTATGAAATCAGTTTCAAGCTTTTTCTCTATTTTTTGCAAATTGGTTATGAGTTTTCAGCAGCTTTTTCATGTATTTCTCAATAGGGTTCACTCTTGCATAAGTATGTGAAGCAAATTAGGTCAAAAGAAAGCCCATGAATCCATGAATTGATGACTTGAATCTTTGATTGCTAATCATATCTTTTTTCAATCTTTTTCCATGGAAACTTTGCCAATTATGGAAGATCTTGTCTTGTTGATTGATGCACGAAATCCTTAGCATGTGTGGAGTATATTTGCTGCATAAAAAGATTTGACAACCATTATTTGATATTTTTCTACAATTAAAACTAATTAAATGAATTAATAAGAATAAAAATTCAATTAATTAATTAAAAATAAGAAAATAAATCCTTTTAAGCTCAATGGGTCGTGCATAGGCTTTGGGTAAAGATTCAAGAAAGAATTTGAGGCCCATTAGCAAATTTGAAGTGTTTTAGGCAAAGTTGACTTTTGAAAGTTCCCAAAAATTTCCCAACTTCTCCAATGCATATCTTGCTCAATTTTGAAGCTATGAACATGTTCTGGGACATTTTGGAAAGGTCTTGAAGTCCACTAACCAATGCCTTTTGTCCCATGTCATTTTGATTTACCAATCTCAAGTTATGGTCATTGACTTAAAGTGCCTTTTTGTTGACTTTTGAAAATGACCTATAATGTTGAAATTGATAACTTTTTGTGAGAGAATTTCTTGGACTTGGAGTGTGAAGGTGAGTTGTAGGAAATGTCATCCCCTTCACAATGAGCTTTGGATGGGATTTTTATGATAAACCATGAAGAAGTTATGCCTTGGTCAATTTGCAGTTGACTTTTCAGCTGTCCAAAAATAGAAACCTTTGCATCTTGAGACTGTTTGAGCCATGCTTGTGGAATCATGATCAAGAATTGATCAAATGATGATTGTGGCTTCAAAATAAGATGTTGACCAAAAATTTTGACTTTTGACTGTCAAATGACCATTTTGCCCCTGTAGTTGACTGTGGAGCAATTAGGGTTTTTGACTGTGCAATTTGATGATGTGAGTCTTGAAACTTGACATATGGATGTTTGACAATGTATGTAGGCATATGGGACTTGATTGAACCCTTGAAAACCTCAATTTCTTTGCAAGAACCAAAACCCTAATTTTGACTGTGTTAGGAGGCAATTGGACTGTGCAACCCTTGAGAGATTTTGATGCTTTTGGAGATTGATCTTGACAAATCTTGAAGAATATGGGAGGGCAAATTTTGGGGTACAACAGAGGATAACTCCGCCAAGGAACATTGTCTTTGGCCCTTTGCTGGAGGAAAGTCTGTGAAGAATGTTGATTTATGCTTGGGAAAAGAGTTCAGGAGTTTTAGTTGTCCATTGCTCTACTGGGGAGTTATTTCTTGACTGGGGAGAATGAAAGTTAGTTGTTATCTAGTCGAAATCCAGGCTTCACAGCAATTTGTTAGGGATAATGAAGTTGATTTTTCTCTGGTCGTATTCCAGGCTTCGCAGCGACTTACCGGGGAAGATGAAATTGAATGTTATCTGGTAGGATTCCAGGCTTCGCAGTAATTCAAATTGTTATCTGGTCGGATTCCAGGCTTCACAGTGATTTGTTTAGAGAGATGAAGTTGAACTGACATCTGGTCAGATCCTAGGCTTTGAAGTAACTTAGATGAAATCAAATTGTTATATGGTCGGGTATAGTCTTCACAGTGATTTTCTTGAGGGGATAAAGTTTAATTGTTATCTGGTCGGGTCCAGGCTTTGTAGTAACTTATTGTTATCTGGTCGGATTCTAGGTTTCGTAGCGATTAAAGAAATTAAACTTTTATCTTGTCAGATTCTAGGCTTCGCATCAACTTTCTGATGTTAATTGTTATCTAGTTGAATTCCAGGCTTCACAGTAATTATCTTGAAAGGATGAAGTTGAGATGTTATCTGGTCGGGTCCAGGATTCACAGTAACTTGCTTAAAAGGATGACGTTGAATTATTATCTGGTCGGGTCCAGGCTTCGCAGTAACTTTTAGGTATAATAACGATTTTGTTAGGGATTGCAATGACTCTGCCGAGGGGTTAAGGGGTTTCGTCAGTTGATTTGTAATAGTCTGAGAAGTAAAATCAAGTTGGGGAATTTGTAGTTTGTTGGGGAAATAAACCCGGTTGAGAAGAATATTTTGAGACCTGCTGGAGAGATGTTTCCTTTAGGGAGAAATCCGCAAGGTGTCTTTTTTTTAGACCAACTCAGTTGGGGAGAGGATTTTCAAAAGAGTGGAACTATGGCTGGGGATTGCATGAATCCAAGTCTGCGGGGATGATTTTATTGAGGTAACTCTGTGGGGATACCAAAATATTTAAGGAGATGCTTATTTACTATTTTCAGGCATACATTTGTTAATAGTTTAATCATGTTCACATACATATGTTCATTCAATTTAAATCATTGGACGCTTTTGCACTTAAAACAGAAAAACAAAAAAGTTTACACTTCAAAGTATACTTGTATTGATGTTTTCATATAAACAAGCGTTTTTTGTACAAGGAGACAGACATCCTAGTAAGACGAAATCGTCAAAAGAAATGAAAAGAGTACAAAGTGAAAGCAAAAATAATAGCCATGTGGAAGTGATCTCATTGTGTTCCAACTCCTCTATTTCCCCTATGTCTTCGAACATTATCCCCTTCCGTTTG
Source organism: Vicia faba (assembly GCA_948472305.1). NCBI lineage: Eukaryota > Viridiplantae > Streptophyta > Magnoliopsida > Fabales > Fabaceae > Vicia > Vicia faba. Next base: position 171,482 of record CATIWC010001876.1, read on the forward strand.
AAAGAAGTTGATCGGATTGATCTTGTACCACTGAACGTGAACATTGTTAATAAATTGGCTGTAGGGATACAATAGGACATAGTCATATGCTTGAATCCTTAACTTTTTCCTGGACATCCCTCTCGGGTTTTCAGTCCACCAGGATACCCATTTTTTCCCAAGCTGCACTTTCGGGTTTTCGTCTTGCCGGGTGTATAATCTTTTGTATATATCCCTGTGATACAGTGGCAGAACCGACTGTTGATACTGGTTTTGCATTTGTGTTCACAAATGTTGCGGTAAGCAAGAGTCGCCACCGACTTTTCTTTTATCCAAATTAAAGAAAGGGTGAAAAGAACAAAAAAAAGACCTTTTTGAGAATTTTCTGACTAAGGGGGGTAGATTATGGAAAGGGGAGGTGTTAGCGCCCTTTCCATCCGTAATTATCTACGGGTTCTTAGTTGCTTGCTAGATCACTTGCTTTTGTTTGAAGATGTGCTTGTGGTGTGGGTTTGAAAATATTTTGAAAACGTCTTTGTAATGATTCTCGTCTCTATAAGAATGCGTACAAAGTGTTGGTTTTGAAAATAGTTTAAAGGAGTGTTTGTTTATGGGATATGTTTTTGAAAGTTATTTTGAAAAGTTCCTTTGTAATGATTCTCGTCTCTATAAGAATGCGTACAAAGAGCTTTGACTTTTGAAAATGTTTCAATTGAAAGTGTTGGTGTGTAAATGTTTTTTTATTGTGAGCAAGCGAGAAACTATGAGCATCCTACCTACTCAAAAGGTCTAATATTCTTTTCCTCATCCTTTATATGTTTCTATCTTACCATTGATTGCTAAGATGCCCCATCGTTGGGTGTATGAGGGACATTCGAAGGGACACTACAGCCACGAAGGCAACTTGGCAAGAAATTTTAGTAATTGTCCTAAAGTTCTAAGATCACTTTTAACTGAGGCAACATCGAGAGGGTAATCGAGGGACTCGTGATCTTTTCAAACTAGAGGACAGTCACTAAAACTTCTCACGTTTCGAGAATTATGACCGTTTTCCAAAGGCAACCAAAGTGGGCGTACCTTAGAGGTGCATATGTGCAAGTGTATTATGTTTCAGTTATTTTTGTCTTTTTGTTAAGTTTTCTAGCGTTTGATTATTAGTCTTTCCATACAAGCCTAATTACTAACAGTTAATATATATTGCAGAAATTTAAAGTGCGAAAAGTTAAATCAACGCTATTACAGAGCTTTGAGGATTAATTACATGTCCAAGAATAAAGGGAATAAAGAGGAAAATAAAATTATAATTATTCTATTACAACCCTTGAGCTGTTACAATAATATGAAAAATGCAAGAATAGATAAATGCGCGCGATTTGAGAAAAGATGTCTAAAAATCCTAAAGAAAATGGAATCTTTTTGTTTGTTTTTTATTTATAAAAGAAAATAAAACTTAAGTCTATTTAATCTTAAATTAAGGAAAAAGTTAAATTAATTAATTTGTTTACAAAATTAGTATAATTAAAAAAATATTAACTTAATAATTTTGTGATTTTGGTTTTAGTGTTAATAAAACATGAGGCAAGAAAATAAAAGAAATAAGTAAAAAACCAAAAAAATAAGAAAATGATGCAGAGGGATTTTTTTTATCTAGAGGATGGATTCCTTCGATTCAGCCTCTTTTGGCCTTCTTTTGATTGGGCTTAAGAGTTGACTTGGGCAAGCTTTGATTTTCACCTTTTCCTGCCTCTTTCGATTGAGCCAGGGAGTGGTATGGGCAACCTTCGATAAGCACCTTCTCTATTTCTTTCAATTAAGAATGTGAAGTAACAAGGACCTATGGAGCAGCATGAGTGCATATCCTTCGTTCACACTCTTTTTGTCTTTCGCTTGAATCTGTAAAGATTCGTTCTAACAAGAAAAGCAAACAAACCAAAAGGGCATAAACGAAGAACATAACTTAAAAGGCTATCTACATTATGCTGAAACGAAAAATAAGTAAAGACTATTTACATGCCATGCTGAAACGAAAGATGCAAGGTTAAGGGGACTTACCTTGCTTGAAAATGGAACTTGTGTGGGGACTAGAGTTGCTGGATGCTCTTGGATTCGAAAGGGGAGAGAACAAGTGTGGTGTGATCTTGTTGAGTTTTAAGAGTTTTTGATGTGCTTCTCTTAGGCTGTGTATGCGTGTAAAACAATATGTGTGTATGGTTCCCCTGGACTTATGTCTCCACCTCATGTGCATATGTATGTGGTCTCCTTATATACAGGGGATGAAGGGGACAAGAAGGAAAAGGATTAAACAACCATTAAGTTGGTGTTTTAAGGCCATGAATACCATTTTGAAACATTGCAAAAGATGTGGAATTCTTGTCTCTTTTTGAATTTGAATGAATGTGGACACCTTTGGCTTTCGAATACCTTCAGTCCCTGCCATTCGATTGGCCTCAAGTTGCCTCCTTCGAATGGATTTGGTTTCACCCTTATAGTTCCTTTGATTGAGTCTGTCCACCTCAATTCGAATTTCTCAGGACTTGATTCGAATTGTATAAGGCCTCAACATCCTGGCTTCTTTGATCATCCCCTAAGCTCTCTTTCTTCGATTGCCCTGACCTTACTCAACTAGCCCAATCGAAAGACTTTACTATGGCTAGTCGAAGATACCTTTGGCAGGAATGTACCTGTACAGGGGCTTGGGCTTGGCAATATGCAGGATTTTAACCAGCAAGCATCTTGGACCAAAACTCACCATAAAGCCAACTTGTCTTCAATAATCATGTGTCCTTCAAATGAACAAGTGAATCCTTCTTCGAAGGGACCACATGAATATGCCTTCGAAGGGACTATCATGCGTGTCAAAGTGTGAAAAATTGTTTCAAAGGGGACCCTTGCCCAGTCGAAGCGGGCACAAAGGCAGCAAATTCCTTGTGGGCGCTAGCATGAGGCAGGTCAAAGCAAGCGTAAAAGAGGCCATTGCCTAGTGACTCAGAATATACATGCAAGAGGCCACTGTTTGTGGATCAAAGGGAATTTTTAGGGGATTCTCGCCTAAATGAAACTTGGACCAATGCTTGCTCGAAAGGGGAACCAACATGCAATCGAAGCTGATGGGACAATGCTTGGTCGAAGGGTTTTAGGAGCCCAGTCGAAGCTTTCCATTATGGAAATTGAATGAAACTTCTCTGATGTTCCAATCGAAGGACACTGCTCTTATGTGCCAATCGAAAGACACTTCTATAATGTGCCAATCAAAGGACACTGCTCTGATGTGCCAATTGAAGGACATTATTCAGATGCCAATTGAAAGGCATTGTTGGCATGCCAATCTAAAGAACCTTTGCTATCATTTAAAAAATTTATTTTCTTTAGGAAAGTGCTTGTAACCACCCATGTAAGGAAAAAATCTTGGAAAACATGACAGGGCAAATTTTGGGGTATAACAATCCCTAATTTTTTCCCGAACCCTTTTGGTTCACCGGGATGCCCTTATTTTGCCTAGGTATGTAAACCTAGCGGGTCGTTCTTATGCGTAGTATTTTTTGACTATGTCCGCTTTCACAGGATGTGAGAAGTCTTCGTCGTCCAAAGTAGTCAGCATCATGGCACCGCCAGAGAAAACATTCTTGACAACAAATGGACCTTCGTATGTGGGAGTCCATTTGCCCCTGGGTTCGTCTTGTGGAAGAATGATGCGCTTTATTACCAAGTCGCCAGTCTGATACACTCGAGGTTTGATTTTTTTCTTGAAAGCCTTGATCATGCGTTTTTGATACATTTGACCATGACAAACATCATCCAGTCGCTTCTCGTCATTCAAATTCAACTGATCCAACCTAGTTTGCACCCATTTGTCTTCTCCCAGGCCTGCTTCTTTCATAATCCTTAGGGAAGGAATATGAACTTCAATAGGCATGATAGCTTCCATGTCATTGACTAAAGAGAATGGGGTTTCTCCTGTTGTCATTCAAGCTGAAGTATGGTAGCCATGAAGAGCAAATAGTAGAATCTCATGCCAGTCTTTGTAGGTTACTACCATCTTTTGCATAATCTTCTTGATATTTTTATTGGCAGCTTCCACAGTGCCATTCATCTTAGGTCTGTACGGAGAAGAATTGTGATGTTTGATTTTGAACTGCGTGCAGAGTTCAGTAATCATAGCGTTTTTGAGATTGGTTTTGTTGTCAGTGATGATCCTTTCAGGGATACTGTAACGACAGACAAGGTTATGCTTGATAAACCTGGCTACAACATTCTTTGTTATTGAGGAAAATGAGGTCTCTTCAACCCATTTGATGAAGTAGTCATGGCAACGAGGATGAAATGATGTCCATTGGAAGAAGTATGCTTGATTTCTCTAATCATGTCAATGCCCCACATTGAAAATGGCCACGTAGCAGTCATGACATTTAGAAGTATCAGAGGCACGTGAACTTTGTCAGCATAGATCTGACACTTATGGCAAGTCCTTGAGTGATGGTGACAATCAGTTTCCATAGTCGACCAATAGTACCTAGCCCTCAGAATCTTCTTGGCCATAGTGTGTCCACTAGAGTCAATTCCAAAGATGCCCTCATACATGTATTCCATGATTTTATCTGCTTCCTTCTGGTCCACACAATGAAGCAGAGTAGAATCATGGTTGAGTTTGTACAAGATTCCATTGCTTAGGAAGAATTTGGCTGAAAATCTTTGCAAAAATTTCTTATCATTAATGGAAGCTCCTTCAGGATAATCTTGTACTTCAAGATATCTCTTCACCTCATGGTACCATGGCTTCTCTTCGTCAGTGTCAAGCTCATAACAATGCCCAGGTTCGTCAAATATTTCGATTGTAATTCTAGGAGCCTCGTTGTCCCAATTGACCTTGAACATAGATGACATTGTTGCTAGGGCATCTTCCAGCTGATTTTCTTCTCTTGGGAAGTGTTCAAAAGTAACCTCCTCAAATTATGGGATCAAAGTTAGCACAAGCTCTTTGTAAGGGATTAGATTAGGGTGCTTAGTATCCCACTCTCCCTTAACTTGAATGATTACTAGAACAGAATCTCCGTATACATCCAAGAACTTGATCCTTAGGTCAATGACATCCTTTAGACCCAAGATGCATGCCTCTTACTCAACCATGTTGTTCGTACAATCGAAGCACAATCTAGCAGTGAATAGTGTATAGAAACCTTCGGGAGAAAGAATCACTGCACCAATTCTGTTACCCAAAGCGTTGGAAGCTCCATCAAAAACCATAGTCCATCGGGATTCTTGTTCAGGTCCGTCATAAAGTCTAGGATTTTCACAGTCAGTTACTAGCATGATATTCTCGTCCAGGAATTCAAAGTTCATGGATTGGTAGTTGACAACATCTTTGTAGCGGTAGAAATATTCAAGACTAAGCCATTCGATTTACTAGACTTTATACAAATCAAAAATAAAAATCGCCACTGCGCTTTATTGTTTCCAAAGGAATGGGAAAAGAGTGAATAACCCAAACGAGGGGGAAAGATTCAAGGTAAGGGTGTTGGTTATGCAAAGTGAAGGTATTAGCACCCTAAACATCTACGGTACTCCATAGGAACCTCTTTGTAAAATCTGTATATTTTGGCTATAAAAATGTTTGTATATAAAATGGATGGTGGAGGTGAGAAAAGAAGTATATTTTTATGATTTTTGCACCCGCCGCGGTTGCGAACCTTTAGTGCCTACGTAGCACCTTTCGTGCAATAGGGGATCAGGGTACACATAATTCCTCTTTTTAAAATTTGAAACACAAGTGTGTTGGTTAATTTTAAGAGATAAGACATCATCGTCATTGTCTGTTTGGAAAACATACTTACTACCCACAATCATGAGAAAGGAGAATTTGCATCATCTCAAAGTGGAGGATATGGCTTGGATTTTAAAATCAACAATTCCTCACTCAACACCCAAGTGGAAAATATCTCACTTCACTACATATTATAGAAGTATAGTTGTTTGCATCACTACAAGGATTGACAAGAGTCTAATCTTTTTGAGAAAATTTTAAAGATAAAAAGCCAAAATGGCGAGATGGTTTGAAATGAGATTGATTGACTTTTAGTCTTCTCACAAAAAATGTCAAGGTATCATTAAGTTGATTGAGGGTTTATTTATGAAAATGTTTTGAAAATACATGGACCTAAGTCCAATTTTATTATGAAAATAGTTCAAGTTTCAAAACAAGAAGAGTTTTCAAAAGGAGGAAGAAGATTTTTGAAATTAAAGAAGATGGGAGGAGAAGAAGAGACTATCCTAAAGCATAAGGTAAAAGCTAGGGATAAGAACCATCTAACCAACAAGAAGCCAATACTTGACATTATGAGCCAAGGTAGAATTCCCATTCTTTGGATTGAAACCAAGCAAGCAAAGATACTAGACCTCTTCAAATGCATTAAGTCTTCATAAAAATTGGGCAGAGTAATGGCTGTATACGGGTGAATTCCATATTACAAACAAAGGATGTAATCACAAAAACCTGCACACAAAAAACAAACAAGCAACCCAATGTCTTGAGGTAAACCTCAAGAACTCAAGACAAAATAATCAGATAAGATCACAAGGTCTCCAAGATAGGCCGAGGTTTCTAATCCTAAGTCCAAGAAAAAGTCCACTACTCCATAATGCCAAGGATAGTAACCAAATAATCCAAGTACCATTAAGAGTTTTTTTAGGCTTTAAGTTGATTATTAATTATCTTAGGAAAAGAAAAAGAAAAGCTCAAGTGAGCAAAGTACAAATGACAAGAATATAAATGCTCAAATGAGAAAAGATGAAAATGGCATGAAATGTAAATGCTAAAAGATAAATAGTTCATAAAGCATAAAAGGATAAAACCATAAAATAAACAAGTCAATAATTAGTGGTTAGTTGGATGACCATCTTGAAACTTGCATTTGGAACTCATTAGAGGATTTGTAGAACCAAAGCCTCCACACAACAAGTTGCATTTGCTTTTTGTCAAGTGTATCATCCATTTGGGATTCTCATAAGTACCATTTAATGATCAACAATGTTTAAGTGATCCGCGTTGACCAAAAGTGTTGTAGATCCATTAGAGGATTGGTAGAACCAACGCCTCCACACAATGAATCTCAAGGTTATTGGATCAAAGAGATCAAATTAACATACTTGGGCTTGCAATCATAAGTTTGGGCCACGAATGATCATTTATTTGAATCGGGACAAAATTTAGGGCTATGGTAAGCAATCGTAAGTGGACTTATATAGAAGTCGCACCTATTTTAAGGTCGGTCAATAGCAATTTATGTATTTCATGTTTGAATAAATGATATAGAGATCATTATCCCATAACATGTAATACAATAAGAAAGGGGATGAGATGAAGAGGAATTAGGGTAAAAAGAGAAACCACATTTGAATTAATATTTAATTAAACTATTATTAAAATCATTCATCCATTTTTTGTGGAGTTAAACTCAACACCATGGATCCAATGATGTTAATAAAGCCATGATCAAAAAATCAACCCAAGACAGCCAGAAAACATTCACAAAATAATAATATAATTAATATATACATTAAAGGGTTTAAAAATGTTTAAAAAATGGAAAATAATAAGGAAAATGTCAATTATATTCAAATTAATCAAGAAATGAAAAATAAGACCATAGAAAAATCAGAAAAGAGGCCAAGTAATTTTACAAATTTTTTGGGAATTTTTAAAAGTCAGAAACTATTTTTAAAAGTCAGAAACTATTTTTAAAAATTAAAATAATTGGGTAAAATAAACAAAAATAGTAAAAAATAGTAAAGTTAGAAACAATAATAAAATAAGGTTACCAATATTTGTCACAATATAATTGGATCATTCCATAATTTTTTCAGAATTTAAAAATGTGTAAAAATATTTTTAAACATTTTAAACAAATCAAATAAGTGCAAAAATTATTAAAAAAATACCAAAACACAAAATTAAATTGTGAAAAAATAAAAGTCAGAAAGAGAATAATCAAAAATATTTTTCATAATTTTTTCAGATTTTTTGGACTAAAAATGAATTTTCTATGATTTTTTGAAATTTAAAACAATTAAAATATAAAAATCAGAAAAAGAAAATAAAAGTAAAAGATGTGGACCTTTGGATGAAAGTAAAAACGCGTTAGTAATCAAATCCAAGGGATCTGGCGCGCTGTGCATATCATGGTCTTTAATGAATAATGTACAGAATCAATAATAATATCAGAATTTGAAAATAACAAATGGCACGCTTTCATTGGTTAGAAGATGACACGTTGGTCATCTTCAACCTCCAGCCATCACGAATTGCAGGTCTCTCAAACTGTAAAATCAGAAGCTCAGACCTATGCCATTCGCTTCGTCTCTTCAAGACGAAGACAACCATACCCTCGCGCCAAATTTATATAAACTGTAGCTCAAGCAATTTGGAAAGAAAGTTTTGAAAAGGGATTTGAAAATTCATGGTCAAAACGTGTTTCTAGTGAACTGAAAGTGTTGCGACTAGAACCAGGACAATGAGAGCAACACAATGATATCAGAGTTTTTAAGAATTGATGAAGGAATCTACCTATTGAAGTTGAGTTGCAGAGCTCTAAAACTGGACTTCTATGGAGCAATATAGGGCACGATTCTTGAATGTAATTATATGGTTAGCTTTAGGGAAGATCAAGGAAGGTGAATTGATGGCAAAAATTGGATTGAAAAAGGCTTGAGAATAGAATTCGAAGTTGTTGAATTCTGAGTTGTGAAGTAAGGTTGGCAGGGTGATTTTGGCTATCTAAGCTTGGGAAATTGAATGAGGGATGACCCTCTATTTATAGGGAATCAAATGGAATGTTCAAGCGTGTGAAATGATGAAGTTTGGAGGGAAATCGTGTGAACCTGATGCACGGGAAAAGTGTGATCTAATTTGCATCAAAACTCATACAATCCTTGCGTTTCAAGTCTCTAATCCACTTCAGCAACTTGGTTAAACATGTTTAGATTACAAACGCGTGCTAATTTGATGTTTAGAGGCCAAAACATGAATTTCAAACTCTGACTTATGGAGAAACTTCAGTTCCAAGTTACCAAGTTCAATCTAATGGCATTTCCACCTCAAGGGGTCTTAGGGTAAAATTCTTGATGCTTTGGAAAGACGAGGTTACAAGCTTTGCAATGGAAAAGGAATGGAATCAAATGGATGCTTGAGCTGAAAGTTACATGGAGTCAAAGTTGAAGAAAAAGAGTTGACTTTCCATACTTAGAAATATTTCAAATTCTTCTTTAAAAATGACCTATAATCTTTTGCATCCAAACATGGCCTTCCACTTATAATTTTCTTTTGACGAAAAAAGATGGAATGAAGTAGACCTCTTGAATGACATTTTTAAATTTGAACCACTCAAAATCTCCAAAAATTGAGCATGTTATGACTTGTTGAAGTTGGCCAAAAATCATGAAATGACCTATAATCTTTTGCATTCTTAAGGCAACTTCCATCCATTTTCTCACTTTGCATATAAAAGAAGGCATGAAGTAAACATCTTTAAGATCATAATGAAAAAATAATGGGTTCAAGGTGATAAAAATTGACCAATTTATGACCATTTGAAGTCACATATGGAAAATTGGGGATTCATCTGGGTGACTTGTAATCTTTCTTCTTCACCAAGTTCCTTCCACATGAAAAATCCATGGAACTTTTGAAGTGATTTGTTGGTAACTCTTTTAAGAGAAGGATGTTTTTGGAATCACTCAAAAATACCAAAAGATGAGCAAGATATGCTCCTTTGAAGTCCAAAACCCTAGCCTTTAGATCAAGAGAATGTTTTGTGGAACTTTGCCAAGTTTGAACAAACTTTTTTTGCCAATATTCTTCCTTTGTGAATAGAAATTGTTGAGGATGATGATGAGGACTCATGGCCACCAAAACCACTTCCATACCAATTCTTCCAAAACATATTCAATGGTGAGGTTTGAATTTCCCAAGCTATTGACTAGGGCATGGAAATAAACTCATGAACCCATGATGCAACTTGCTAAACCTCATTGCCTTTACCTACATTATTAACAAGTAAGACAAACCAATATTGTATTTTGTTAATTAAAGAGAAAATCAAAGCAAAATATCCATGATCACAAAAGAAAACAAGTCAAGGTGCTTGCTAACTCCTCAAAGAGCAAGGCTAAAGACAGGTGGAAGAACCAAAGCCCTAATATGATCTTGTTGTGATTGAAATAATATGGTATGATGAAAGGATATTAGGGGGACAAATTGGGGTACAACAAGCTTGATGTTGCCAAATGATCTGCCAATACACTTCCTTTGATGGCCTTTTGTGTAGTATATTGGATATCATATTCGGTCAGAATCATTTTCCCTCTAGCTATTTGTCCGGAGAGAGCTGGTTTCTCAAAGATGTACTTGATAGGGTCCATCTTAGAAATCATCAAAGTGGTGTGAGTTAACATATATTGTATTAGCCGGCGAGCACTCTATGCCAGAGCGCAACAAGTTTTCTCGAGCAGCGAATATCTGGTTTCATAGTCGGTAAACTTTTTGCTCAGGTAGTATATTGCATGCTCTTTTTGGCCAGACTCGTCATGTTGGCCCAACACACACCCTTGTGTGGCCACTAGACACTTTACCATTATGGTCTCACGTTCCTCAAGCAATCGTCGATTCCGAGCGTGAACTAGCTCATAATCTCCCTTTGGTACAAAATCATGTTAATCTAACTCTTGAGGGTACAAAGGCTTTTCTATGGCAAAAGGCGAACGATGATCTTTGTTTATTTCTTTAATCCACTGAATGTTAGGTGCATAAGTCGTGGGATATTTTTTACCAAAATATTGTCCCCCTTTAAAGTGAATGATTTTGTAAGCTTTGATATATCTATCCATCCATCTGATACTATCAGGCACATCGGAGAACAAGAATTCCAGAACATACTCCTTTTCAGGTGGTCCTCTCAGAGAATATATAAACTGTCTTCGAGAGAGAGAGAGAGAGAGAGAGAGAGAGAGAGAGAGTTGGATTATAGTTAATTCCACCTTGTATACCCATGAGTGGTACATTAAAGAATTACCCACAACGGTATATTACTTCTTTATTCTCGGCCCTAGACAAATCATGTCTATACCAGTCAATATCCTTAGTGGTGAGCCCCATCAGCCTCGGTGTTCATTTCAAAGTACGTTGAGTATCACCAGAAGCACCATGACGAGGAAGATGACCTCTAAACCAATGATACAACAATGGAGCGCAACAATGAACAAATTCACCTTTTCCCTTGTAACTTTTGGAGTGTATGGAATGATAAACGTCTCCCAGAAGAGTTGGCACAAGATTTCTTTTCATGAATAGAGCAACAACATTCTCGTCAACAAACTTAATCTCATTGGGAAACAAAACCATTTCGTAAATAAAACAAGCTAAGATAGCATTGAAACCCTTCCAGTATTTCTAATAAGCATTGGCATTAGCTTCCTTCAATAGAAAATTCAAATGAAAACCGTGTACAAGTCCTTTCTTTGCAAAGATGGCCTTTATAACATATTCGCCCAAATAAAGGGCAGAGGAAATCTGAGCAGCATCTGGTTTCTTCATAGAAGTATGGAAAGGAACTTGGTATAATATAGGAATGTCCAGGATGGTGGAATACTCTTCCAAAGTTGGTGCCAAAAGATAGTCAGAGAACATGAAGCATCTCAGGTTGTTGTCATAAAACTGAAATATAGGTTGGAGGGCGTCCTTCTAGTACTCACTGAGAGGCGAACTTAAACACATCACAATTCTTACATAATATTTCATAAAGATATAAACATTCTCAGTAGGATACCTCTTAGCTAGAAGGAGAATATTATCAAGAACTAGTGCAGGGAACTTGTAAACAATATGATATTTGTGGTTGTCTTTCTTCTCAATATCCATCTTCAAAGGTGGCCTAACCAACAAGACTTAAAGGCTAGAGATCCTGGAAATAAGAAATCATGTATGTTAAAATGCGGTTAACAAAATGTTTCATGAATGAAAAAGAATCATGGCTTCCATAAACTAAACCACTGCTATATGGATAATAGAGTCACAAACACATGTAACAAGATCAAAGGTCCAGACCATTTTAGAATACCAGAGAACCAAGTGTCAAAGAATCAACATCAGTACTTATAATAATAATTCCCACCCCACCTCACAGGTAAATTCTAATCATAACATGGTTTCTAGTGGCAACTAGAGTGGGGAGTCCTCTATTCTAACACCTCGTCTCTGCACAAAGGGTGCAAGACAAAGGCATTATCAAGAGAACCTCGTCTGAGTGTGGTATCTCATGCCTCCTCAAACGTGTCAACGAAACATGGGATTCGACATGAGTATCCTCTCTAACCTATTTGAACACTGGCCTGGGTAATGGGCCTTTTACCTCATGTAACACCCTCCCACCAATGAAAACACAGCGCAACAATAATACAGAATAATAAAAACAATTATCTAGATGCACATGAATGCACACATATATACATATAAACATATACGCAGATAAACATATATACATATGCACAAGCCATAAAGCTAAAAGAAATAAAAAACCAAATAAAAAGAAAACAAGATCTAGGACTGACTCACTAAGAGCATCCCTAGTGATGTCGCCAATTGAGACAACCCGAGAAAATAAATCTCTCAAAACAAACAATGAAGTCGCCATCGGACATTTATTTATACCACAAGAAGGGAAAGGAAAACATTGAAGAAACCCCGAAGAGGGTAAAATCAAGGTCTTGCGACCAAGAGAACGGGTATGGCAGTCGATTACGCAAGGGGAAGGTATTAGCACCCTTCACGTCAGTGGTACTCCACAAGATCCACTCTTATTGTCTAATCTAAAGGGTGTGCTTAAATATAAAGCTAGGTTGTAAAGGGAATGCATGAATATAAAGGATTATATATAAAAAGAAAATGTTTTATTTGTCGTGCCTGCCTCGATTGTGAACTTTTGTGCCTACGTACCACCGTCCGTGCAATGGGGATCAAGGCACTCGTAGTTCACCTCAAAAGTTTTGGTTAGTTGCATGTATTTTATGAATGATACTATCGAAGCATGTTATTTTTGAAAAGTTTTTAAAAGAAAAAGTATGAAGACCAAAAGGTTTGCATTGGTTGGTGTTTTTTACCATGAAAATGGTTTGCTAATGTTACAGTGTTTCGAAGTTTGAAAAAAGAAAAAGAGAGTTTTAGTCATAAGAATGCAAAAGGTGAATGAAAAATTATAAGGGAAACATCAATCCTAAAGTTGTCATGCAATGATGGTCCTAAAATTTGGATAACAATGGGAAATCTCTACCTAAGTTAGCATGCATGGATTACAATCCTAATGTCAAACTCGGATTGGAAACGAAACGAGTGCATTCTAAGGGAACATGCAAAAGCCTAAAGGGAAAAGTGAAAACACAAGTGCAATCAAACAAAGTCGAACCAAAACTGAAACAAAAATCAAGTGCGAGCTAGAAACAAAGAATGAATCCAATGGATTTCAAAGTGGGAGTAAGGAACTCTTTCCACTTGATTTTCTCAAGCACCGGTATCGAGTAACTACTCAAAGCGTCAACGTTTGAAGAAACGTGAGATAACATCTTCGAAATGAATGACAAAGTGTGTGGGTTGGTTACGAACCTCTTCTTCCACTTATTTGACTCCATGGACAAGAACAAGCACGGTTCGAAGCGTCAACGTATAACATGACCTAAGAACGACACTGACTAGAAAGTGTGGGGGCCGATTGCGGGCCCCTTGCTCCACTTATTGACTCAATAAAAAGCATAAAAAGTAAAAAGGAAATGGGAGGGGAGTGGAATTTTCCTTCGTCGAGGTCTTTTGCACAAAAACAAACACAAACATAGTCTCTTTTGAGGACTTTTAGCAAAACAAACATTGCCTCCTTTGAGGACTTTAAATAGATTTGACCACCTAAAGTAGGGACTCTCACTAATGCATCTCTATTCCTACTTCTCATAAAAAGAAAAATAAAATACAATGCAGAATCAAAATAGCATCAGAAACAATACCAAACAAACAATAATATATGTAGCAAAGCGCAATCAAAGCAAAGAAACCCAAAGGTGTTCGTGCAAGCTTTACCAATGAAAAGATAAATAATCAGAAAAGATATCCAATATAATAATCAAGACATCGCCTTGTGAGAATAGATCGCACGCGGAAAGCACATCACATCGAGATAATTGCCCTGCACAAAATAATTCTACATAAGCACAACATAATCTGCAAATCGCATAGTGCGGGAAATTGCCTTTCCGAAGCTTGCACAAGTCCACAAGAAGAGTTGGTGATAACAAGAAAGCATAAACAAAATCAAGCAATCATATCGTAACTCAAAATAAGATCTAAATGCAAAGAAATGACATCCAAACAAGTATCGGAACATGGAAGTAGAAAATCGGGCAGCACCGCATCCATACATGCAATGGCTCAAAACTCAAGTCGAAAACAACAAGATTCATTATAGATGCCTAAAAAATTCCCAAATACAATTAACTAGGCATCAAATGATAATCTAATCACAATGTTCGTGCATTTATAATATCCGGACAACATTGAATTAACGCATGAATCGTGTAAAAAACTTGGTTTAAAAACCACCAATCTTCACATATATGCCAAATATAAACCAAAGCAAGTTCACTTGTTTGCTAATGAACAATAAAAACAAGCTTTAATTCTTACTTACAAATCCGGGTAGCACGATATGTAAACATGCAATTAATAAGAAAATTGCGTCGAAACCAACAAAACTCATCATCAATGTTCATTAACCGCTCAATTATGGACAAGCATGCATCAAATTAGAATTAAAGCGTAGTGTATATGTGAGATTAAATTCTGGAAAACATGTTTTTGGTTCATGAGGTGCTTCAAAAATCGGTTTAAAATCAATCGAAACCACCACAAATGTCAAGCAAATACCAAGTGCAAACCAATTGTATAAGGTGCAATAATTAAATCCATGTTTATGAAAAATTTGTGAATTCCGGACATCACTATATCTAGTGTTTATGCTTATTAAAAACCGGTCTGAAATCATCTTTTTGAAGTAAAAAGTCTAAACATTGACACATGAAACTCTACCGAAATACACAAACAAATATTGTTCTTCCAACCGGTATCGGTATCACAATTTCCAAGCAATTTTCAAATCATTCAAGTGTCAACAAAATTAATCAGATCCAAAGTTCATACATCGACACAATTAATTTGACATTATCAACAATCAAATTGACTCGCAAAAGGCATTAACACATGAAATTACCATTAATTCTCATCAATCAAACAAACCGAATTTCAGATTGACACAAAAATCTCATCAACAATTTATCAATTAAATCAGTGAGATCTATCCAAGTTATTCAAGTATTCAATCGATTCCATATTTCATCATCATCAATCTTATGAACAATTAAATCCTCAATTAAAAAATCAGTTAAGCTTCAACAATTCAAGAATTCAATTAATCTCACAGTTCAATAATTCAACTCATGCTTAATTCAATTAATTCATCTCAAATCAAAATTAAGCAAGCAAAATTAATTGAATCAAGCAAGTTTCAAGATCTATTACTGAATCAACGCTGGAGGGAGTATTTGCGAACAAAATGGAGGTAACTCACCAGAAATTTGCTCAGAACAAAGGAGTATTGCGCATCGAGGGAGTAGTATGTGCGACAGAGGGGTTTACGTACGGATGGGAGATCGGTGGAGGCTTGGGAGACCGATTGGTGGTGCGCGATGGTTTCTTAGTGGAGATGGAGGAACAAAGAGGGAGATTCGCGGCGGAGGGAAAGATCTAGAACCTTTTGATTCTTGTGATTTTTGCTTCTTTAACCTAGAGAGAAATTGAGAGAGATTAGAGTTCTTGAGTGTGATTTTTGAATAATAAGGTAAAAGTTGTGTTCAATTTGGATTTCAAAAATATATAGAAAAGGCTCCAAGGCTTGTTTGGAAAGTATAATTTTACTAATGTAGAATTTTCGACTTATTCTAGTGCACGACTCGAGAACAAACCAAAACTCATGTCATTCGGTGCATAATCCTGACGTGCAACCTGAAACAAAAAAGTTGATGATGAAATTTGTGACGCAGCACCGAAAGAATCACTCTGATACAATAAAAATTGAGTGAGTTATTATTCTTCGAATGGCGACAAACGATTGACAGAAAAATCTATGTGCTGATTTTTCAGCTTATTTTTGTGTGTAGTCCGAGAAAACCCACAAGGTCATCACTTTCGGTGCATAATTCTGATGCGTGACCCGAAGCAAGTTCATCGATGAAAAAATTTGTGACATTGTGCCGCAATACTTGAGACCAAAAACCCTCTATGCAGATTTTTCAGCTTATTTTGGTGTACGACTTTGTAAACCAGCTACAAACCGAAGTCTTCTAAGCACAATCCGAACTCGGGATCTGAAGAAAACTTGTAGCTAACATAGTTTGTGACACTATGCCGAAAGAAACATCTCGATATGATGAAAATTGAGAAAGTTATTATTTTTGCAATATTGCACGACTGTTGACCAGAAATTCGCTTCAACATGTGATTTTCATCGTATTTTTGCAATTTTGGAGATCTTCTTCAAAGAATTAACTTCTGACCCGAACATATAATTTGAGGAAAACAGAAAGACATATTTTATTCCCAAAGAACCATTTAAGAACGTAAAACCAGGTGAAAGTTATGAATTTTTGAACATCTGAAAAACAGTGGATCAGCATATTGTTTCAAGGTACCAGTCTCAGGTAATTCACAAATCTGGAGATCTACCTCACTGAATCAGCTTCCAATCCAAACATAAATAAGAGTTTTAGAAAATAACAAGAAGGTTAAAATTCTCCAAGAACCACTCAATGATGATTTTTTGGTCAGAAGTTACGAATTTTTGAACATCTGAAAAACAGTGGATCAACATATTGTTTCAAGGTACCAGTCTCAGGTAATTCACAAATCTGGAGATCTACCTCACTGAATCAGCTTCCAATCCAAACATAAGAGTTTTAAAAAATAACAAGATGGTTCAAATGCTCCAAGAACCACTCAAAGATGATTTTTTGGTTAGAAGTTACGAATTTTTGAACATCTGAACAAACAATTGACCAGCAAATCCACTATATAACATGATTTCAGGTATTTGCACTTTTGAAGATCTTCCTTACAAAATTAGCCTTCAATCCGAACAGATGAATTTGATAAAATAAAAAGGTGGTTATAATTCCTGAAGAACCATTCTTGAACCTTTATCCAGTCAGAAGTTACATATTTTAACCTCAAACTGCAAAATACTGAATTTTTGTCTGCACTGTCTCAAATCAGCTGGAACAATTGGCTTTCTCTGCAATTCAAAGTGTGATGGAACACACGAGAGACTAGCATGATTATGAATTGATTAATTTATGATTGAGTAGCTCATAAAAATTTGTGGAGCACCCGTTAATCTTAAAAACCCTGAGTTTTTACTTTGATGTAATGCTTGTCGAAACAATTGTTCTTTTGTAGCTTGACACAAATAAATTCCTTGATCTTGTAACCATGGAATAGATGATATGTATGCATGAGTATGTTATAGAAAATAAGCCAATTAGGTTTAGACTGGAGAGGGTGAATTTTGGGGTACAACACCTGGTTCACAGTTTTTTTAGAAAAAAGGATTTAAGACTCAAAATTTATTTGTACCCACCCATTCTCCATGATGTTTTCCAGCCCTACATTCAATTAACTCATTACGAGCACTCATCTCTCAAGAGGAGTTTACAATGGTTAAGGATTCCACGATGTTCTTGGACACGTGCAGTCACTCACCTTTTGTTCTTTGATGTCTGATCACACGACTTTGCTCTTTGATGAGAATTTTTATTTCGTAATCCTTTTTTTTTCCTTTCATTCTTTTGCTCTAATTTTGCTTACCCTGACTTTTTCCTGGAAAAATTATTTTGAATTTTGTTTTTGCAGTCCAGCGAAATGCCATAATTTTTGCCTAAGTCATTTAGTTTCAAGTTTTTTTTGATTTAGTGGGCATTCTCTCTTTCTTTTTCGATTTTTCATTTCTTTATTTTCTTTGAACAAATCATGTTATCCTAAGTCTTTTGATCTACTAAAAAGTGGTAACTGCATCATTCCTTGGTAGATGAGGGATAACCATTATGGTATCATCATCTTTTGACCCCCTGATTTATGAAGGATAACCACTGTGGTTAATCCTTACATGCGCACTCCTTTTGAGATTTGAATGCTCGATTCATATTAACTGAACACTACCCTTCCCCTGGGTTACAAATGAGGGTTTTTTTATGAATATAAAATAAACTCATACTTCAAGGCTCAAATGTATTAGTGAGGGTTTCACACCATCATATCTCCGGTGTTTAGAAATTTAAAACAATGCATGTATATCATCAACATGGATTTATTCGAAAGCATACAACTAGAGTTTTTTTTTACATTTTTCCATTGTCATCATCCTCCCTCCAATATTTGCCTAAGCAATAGACTAGTAAAGTTGGTATCGTAATGTAAGAAAAATATTTCATGAGTGTAAACGAATGGATGAGCGAAAATGAATGGATTACTTCAAGACAAACATACTAATTACATTAAATTTACTATTAAAAAACTAAGAAGTTCATATATGCAAACACTGTTTAAACAAACAAGCAAGATTACAAATGAAAATGTAGTAAAGAACAAATGATTGCCATTGTTGAGAAGACTTAACTCCATATAGACTTATTGCTTCTGAAGACTTTCTAAAGTCTCGATGCTCACTAGGGCAAGAGATTCCTTTTCCTATATAGTGTTAACATAATAGTCTTTGAATCGATCAGGTCTTGTACTTTTTCTCTGAATGATATACAGTCTTCAGTCGAATGGCCATGTGCCTCATAATGATATTCATAGAGGATCCTCATAAAGATGGGATGCACGCTTTACCAAGCAAACTTGCATAAACTGAATCACCAAGTATATTCTACTTCATAGAAGAAACATGATAGAATGTAGAAATTGACCTTTAAGGTATCTTCTACTACACAGAAGCAAATGTCTAAGAACCAAATATATTATATTTCTTCTTCAGAGAAGCATAAATTCATCTTCTACTACACAGAAGAGATACAATCCATCTTCTACTACACAGAAGAGAAACTCAACAACTAAACTCTAGGGCATCTCCTACTTCACAGAATAAGCTCTGCCTTTTACTACATAAAAGAAACATTCAGCTGGGAAGAAAGAGTTTGAAATGGTGTGCCAAACATGGATTGGACTTTGGAAAAGATGCCAGACAGTTGTTGGACTTTATACTTGAACGCCTTTCAATTCTCGATGTCATGACCAGATGCCCCTTTGTGGAATTCACATCTAGCATACCATCATACTCAGGCGGAAAATTTGTGCGAGTAGTGAAATTACAGAGCCCAATAACTTGAAGTTTAAGCAAACGATGCAGAAATTAAGCATAAGGCATTGGTATTGGGCTAACTTTTTTCTGAGGCTTCTTCGGTCTCTGTTGATAAGCCTGGTCTATTTGATTCACTTGGGGAATAGAAACTGGTTGCTGATGAGAAGACCCAGAAACCCAATGTTATGGAAAAGATCCACAAGGTACTTCCTGTCTTGAAAGAGGTCCCACTGGATGAGGTGGAACCACAACTTATATTGCACCAGTAGGTATAGGATTATCCTCATTTCTCAACATTGTCTTCAAAATTTCCATAACCAAACTCAACAGAGTCTTCAATAGACTGTTTTTCTCTTTCAGAAACCCCTGACCACGGGCCATAGCTTGCATATATACTATAATCATCCCCATCTGAACCTTCATATCAGCCAATTCCTTGTGAAGTTGTTCCACCTATGATTTGTGGTTGTTGTTGGGCGGATTACCCTGATTCTCAACACTATTGTCAATAACCACAACTCGCCTTCTAACTAGAGCTCTCAGATCTTCTTGGCCTCGGGCCAGATTATGAATTATCTCTATGAATTGGTTCATCTGAACAATCATCTGTGTCTGCATAGTAGTCATATCAGCTTGGAGTTGCTCCATTTATTGTTGTTAATTACCCCTGTTAGGGTACCAGTGGAATACGAGATGAACAATCTCTAATAAGAAAACCACAGCAAAGATAATAATATCGACACGAACATCTACTATGCATAAAATACATGGTATGCATGAAGTATATGAGTGGATGAAATGGCATGCTCCATCACTTCTGTGATACGGTGGCAGAACCGACTGTTAATACTGGTTTGCATTTTGTATTTGCAAATGCGCGGTAAGCAAGAGTCGCCACCGACTTTTCTTTTATCCAACAAAGGAAAGGGTGAAAAGAGTAGAAAAAGACCTTTTGAGAGTTTTCTGAGTAAGGGGGGTATATTATGGAAAGGGAATGTGTTAGCACCCTTTCTATCCGTAGTTATCTACCGGCTCTTAGATGCTAGCTCATGTTTCGAAAATTGCTTGTGCTTTGTGTGTTTTGAAAATTGTTTTGAAAATTTCTTAGTGCGATGATTCTCTTTGTGATAACTCTTGTATCAATCCTCAAGAGTGTTTACAAGGCGAATATTTTTTAAAGTGTTTTGAAATGTTTTTGTGTAGGTGCAAAAAGTTGTTTTGAGCAAGCATCTAAGAACTTATCTACTTATACTCGAAAAAGTTTGTTCTTTTCCTCCTAACCTTTAAATAGTGCTATCATACTATTAGTGAGTAGGTAGCCCTATCGTTGTATGTATGAGGGACATGCGCGGGTCATTGTTATGGTCATAAAAGGCAACATATAGGGATACCTTAGCAGTTCGAAGGGACTGTCATCATATATTTGTAGGCAACATCGAGGGACAAGACCATTTCTCGTAGGAAACTCGAGGGACATTGAGGGACTATGATCTTTATGATGACTTTAACTGAGGGTCTTTGCTAAGGGTATCCCTATGTTCGAGGGACATGACCATTGTTTTTCCGAAGGCAACAAGTGAGGTTACTCTAGAGGTGCGAGTGTGCAAATGATTCAGTTCGGTTATTTATCTTGAAATTAGGGTTTTCTATCGTTCATTTTTATCTTTCCATACAATCCTATTAATCTAAGCATTGCATAAAATATAGTAGCTGAAGGTAAAGGCGGAAATATAAATCTAGGTTATTATAGAGCTTTGTGGCAGTTACATAATAGTGAAGAGTGCGAAAAAGAAATCCTAAAACGATTACATCCCGGAAGCAATTACATGATAATGATAAAAAAAAGCGGGAAAAATAAAACTACGCTATTACAGTTGAACACTATACACATTATCTAGGAAAATAAAAATAAGATGAAAATAGCAAAGAAAATGTTTTGGTGATTTTTTATGAAAAAAATGATTTGTGATAATTAATTAAATAAACCTAAAAAGCGTAATTAATTTTAATTAATAAAAAAATGTTACCTTTTGAAAAAAGTTAATTAAAATACCTAAATCCTAATTAGTTCAAATTAAAAAAAAAAGTAAGTTTTGAAAAAAAGGTTAATTAAAAAAACCTAAAAACCTAATTAATTTTAATTTAAAAAAGGTTAATTTTGAAAAAAAAAAGTTAATTAAAAAAAACCTAAAACCTAATTAATTTTAATTAAAAAAAGGTTTTAAAATTTTTTTTTATGTTTAATGATTAATAAAAAAGGATTAAGTTTGCCAAAAAATAGATAGAGGAAGAAACATCAATGAAAAATAGGGTTAGAAAATACAAATAATGTAAATGTCAAGGGTGGGTGTTGAACCAAAAATTAATTTAAAAACCTAAAATCAAATTAAAAAAACCTAAAATTAATTATTCTAGTTTATTATGAAAAATCAAAGGTTTGTGAAAAATGTTAAGTTTTATGAAAAATATGGTTTTAAACAGAAAGAAGGAAAATAGGTAAAAGGATAAATAGAAAGGAAGAAAACCAAAGACAATAGGGGTGAGTGTTTAACCCACGCCCTTAACCTTCTCAGGATGTCTACCTTGCCATGCATTGGTGGTTGTTATGATCCGACCTCAGGGTTTTGTAATAACCCTGCATGGGACCCTGTCTAAATCTGTAGTGTTGAATCTAGTGAACACATTAAATAAATTATTATATCATGAAATACAAATAAAGCAAATATATGAAATTTTGTAATGTTAAAACCGATATGGCATGTATGAATGCTTCTACACCCTTTTGATCATGGAGATCAAACCAGCCTTACCCTTACTGGAGAAGTAGTGAGATGGGGGTTTGTAACAAGGATGGATTGTTTGTTGTGAGATGGGGGTTTGTAACAAGGAATTTAAGGTTTTTATGGTTCGCGAAGGAATTTGATATTTTGACAGGGTTGTGGCAAAAGTTTTTTTCGTGTCCTGTTTGTGTGAAAAGAATGAGATTATATAATGATAATTAGAGAAAAAATATATGCTTTGGATGTGCAATTGGGCCTCTAATAACCACAAGCAATAGTGCAGATTTTTATTCACTTGAGTCCATCACGTTCCAGGCTAAATCGCAGGGGCTTAAGTGCAATTTTTGAAGTTGAAATGTGAAATCAAAATGTAGCCGACATTGAGAAATAAATCCTGTCCGAAAATAGGCTCAATCGGATAAACAGTGAATTAGTTATGAATTTTTGAAGTTTTGCCTCACACAAACTTATTTTGGGCTCCATTGTCAACTCTGACATGTTCATCAATAAAAAATTGGTATTGATCGGAGAAGAATCCGGTCTCAATTTTGGCAGATAAGTTGTAGATCTCTGAGTCAATGACCTTGTGTAAAAAGATGGTCCAAATCCGATAAAAATTGACCGAGTTATGAATTTTCGAAGTTTCGACCCAGATGAAATATTATTCAACATTCAGGATATTTGACGCGTCACATGCACTCTAGGAAAAAAACGAAGGCCTTTTGGATACCGTTCGAACTTGATACCTCCTGTGAAAACATAGCCAACTCAATTTTTGAAATTTTGGCTTCGGGACCAACTCAATACGATGAAAATCGACCAAGTTATAATTTTGTGAACATGACGCGAATAAACTTCTGGCATAAATTTTCTGTATGAAAATACTTGATAAATCCGCATTTTTGAAGACCTTATGATGACGTCAAGACGGAATTTTGGCCATCGGAACGGGTTCAAAACGAGCCACGATCTTCAAGTTATGAATTTTTTAGTGCGTAAAAACTGCACTTTCAGCACACTTTTTCACAATATTTCTTCGAGAAAAAATCGCACATTCGGAGACCTTCTTTAAAGAATTGTCTCACGAGCCGAACCTCAATTTGATAATATGTTATCAGGGATACCTTGGAGAAAAAACACTTGAATATGATGCGTTGGGTTGTACTCGTGAATCTTTGAACCCCGAATCATTACGAAACGGCGAACCGATCTTCAGCATGAAAAATACTCTGAGAACATCCATTGACGAAATAAACGTTACTTGTAACCTGAAGAAGCTTTCTAAATATACCTTAATTCCATAACTATAAAACCAATGATATGCATGTATGTAATAATGAAATGTAAGCCAAAAAGGTCGAAATAAAGAGGATAAATTTTGGGGTACAACAGCTGCCCCTGTTCAGTCTTATTAAATCTGAAGATGTAGATTAACTAGTCTGCCTTTCGTGATCTGAAGGTGGAAGATGATTGAACACTAGAGTGCTTAAAAATTTGCACTCGTCTTAAAGATACTTGACTGTGTAGATAATGTCGGGAATAGGCTTACAAATTCCATTTGGAGAAGATGGCGGAAGATCGTCAGAGATGGGCTTAGAGACGCCATCTAGAGGATATGACGGAGAGTCGTCGAAGATGGGCTTAAAGATTCCATCCAGAACAATGATGATTTCATGAGATATCCCTTTATGGTAATTCCTGCTCTTGCTCTTAGGGAGGACTCCACTGAGGAATGTTGGTCTCTATCTTGGAACATAGAGTTTTAGGAGCTTCAGTTGTTCGTTACTCTACTGGGGAGTCATCACTTGATTGAAGAGATGGGAGTGAACTGCTATCTGGTCAGAATCCAGGCTTCAGAACAACTTACAAGGGAAATGTGAAATCGACCGTATCTGGTCGGATCCAGGTTTTACAGTGTGGTAAACTGTTGTCTGGGGATAAAAGAGAAGGAAGTTGTATAAGGCTTTCTCGGGATAAGTCCATGCAAAACTGCGTCAAATAATTCATGAAAAGGAGCCTGGATAGTAGGGATATGAGAAGGAACTTGGGTAGCATGGTTACTTTGAAATAAAAGCCTGGATAGTAGGGCTATGAGAAGGAACCTGGGTAGTAGGGTTACTTCGAAATAAAAGCCTGGATAGTAGGGCTATGAGAAGGAACCAAGGTCGTAGTGTTATTTCGAAATAATAGCCTGGATAGTGGGGCTATAAGAAGGAACCTGGATAGTAGGGTTACTTCGAAATGAAATCCTGGATAGTAGGGTTGCGAGAAGGAACCTGGATAGTAGGGTTACTTCGAAATGAAATCCTGGGTAGTAGGACTATGAGAAAGAACCTGGATGGTAGGGTTACTTCGAAATGAAAGCCTGGATAGTAGGGATGCGAGAAGGAACCTAGATAGTAGGGTTACGTGGAAATGAAAGCCTGGATAGTAGGGCTATCAGAAGGAACCTGGATAGTAGGGTTACTTCGAAATGAAAGCTTGGATAGTGGGGTTACGAGAATGAACCTGGATAGTAGGGTTACTTCGAAATGAAAGCCTGGATAGTAGGGCTATGAGAAGGAACCTGGATATTAGGGTTACTTCGAAATGAAATCCTGGATAGTAGGGCTGCGATAAGGAACCTGGATAGTAGGGTTACTTCGAAAAGAAATCCTGGATAGTAGGGCTGCGAGAAGGAACCTGGATAGTAGGGTTACTTTGAAATGAAAGCCAGGATAGTAGGACTGCGGGCGGGAAACCTGGATAGTAGGGTTACTTCAAAATAAAAACCTAGGTAGTAGGGCTGCGAGAAGGAACCTAGATAGTAGGGTTGCTTCGAAATAAAAGCCGGGATAGTAGGGTTATGAGACGGAACCTGGATAGTAGGGTTACTTCAAAATGAAAGTTGGGATAATAGAGCTATGAGAAGGAACCTATATATTAGGGTTACTTCGAAATGAAAGCCGGGATAGTAGGGCTATCAGAAGGAACCTGGATAGTAGGGTTACTTCGAAATGAAAACCTGGATAGTAGGGCTGTGAGAAGGAACATGGATAGTAGGGTTACTTAGAAATGAAAGCCTGGATAGTAGGGCTGTGAGAAGGAACCTGGATAGTAGGGTTACTTCGAAATGAAAGCCGGGATAGTAGGGCTATGAAAAGGAACCTGGATAGTAGGGTTACTTCGAAATGAAAGCCTGGATAGTAGGGCTGCGAGAAAGGAAACTGGATAGTAGGGATAATTTGAAATGAAAGCCTGGATAGTAGGGCTATGAGAAGGAACCTGGATATTAGGGTTACTTCGAAATGAAAGCATGAATAGTAGGGCTGCGAGAAGGAACTTAGATAGTAAGGTTACTACGAAATGAAAGTCGGAATAGTAGGGCTATGAGAAGGAACCTGGATACTAAGGTTACTTTGAAAAGAAAGTTGGGATAGTAGGGCTATAAGAAGGAACCTAGATAATAGGGTTACTTTGAAATGAAAGTCGGGATAGTAGGGATATCAGAAGGAACCAGGATAGTAGGGTTACTTTGAAATGAAAGCTTGGATAGTAGGTTTGTGAGAAGGAACCTGGATAGTAGGGTTACTTCGAAATGAAAGCATGGATAGTAGGGCTGTGAGAAGGAACATGGATAGTAGGGTTACTTCGAAATGAAAGTCGGGATAGTCGGGCTATGAGAAGGAACTTGGATAGTAGGGTTACTTCGAAATGAAAGCCTGGATAGTAGGGCTGCGAGAAGGAACCTGGATAGTAGGGTTAATTCGAAATGAAATCAGAGATAGTAAGGCTATAAGAAGAACCTTAATAGTAGGGTTACTTAGAAACGAATTCCTGGATAGTAGGGTTATAAGAAGGAACCTGGATAGTAGGGTTACTTCGAAATGAAAGCCTGGATAGTAGGGCTATGGTAAGGAACCTGGATAGTAGGGTTACTTCGAAATGAAATCCTGGATAGTAGGACTATGAGAAAGAACCTGGATGGTAGGGTTACTTCGAAATGAAAGCCTGGATAGTAGGGATGCGAGAAGGAACCTAGATAGTAGGGTTACTTGGAAATGAAAGTTTGGATAGTAGGGCTATGAGAAGGAACCTAGATAGTAGGGTTACTTCGAAATGAAAGCTTGGATAGTGGGGCTACGCGAATGAACCTGGATAGTAGGGTTACTTCAAATTGAAAACCTAGGTAGTAGGGCTGCGAGAAGGAACCTGGATAGTAGGGTTTCTTCGAAATAAAAGTCGGGATAATAGGGTTATGAGACGGAACCTGGATAGTAGGGTTACTTCAAAATGAAAGTTGGGATAGTAGGGCTATGAGATGGAACCTCGATATTAGGGTTACTTCAAAATGAAAGCCGAGATAGTAGGGCTATCAGAACGAACCTGGATAGTAGGGTTACTTCGAAATGAAAGCCTAGATAGTAGGGCTGTGAGAAGGAACATGGATAGTGGGGTTACTTAGAAATGAAAGCCTGGATAGTAGGGCTGTGAGAAGGAACATGGATAGTAGTGTTACTTCGAAATGAAAGCCGGGATAGTAGGGCTATTTGAAGGAACCTGGATAGTAGGGTTACTTCGAAATGAAAGCCTGGATAGTAGGGCTGCGAGAAAGGAAACTGGATAGTAGGGTTAATTTGAAATGAAATCCTGGATAGTAGGGCTATGAGAAGTAACTTAGATAGTAGGGTTACTTCGAAATGAAAGCTTGGATAGTAGGGTTGCGAGAAGGAACTTGGATAGTAGGGTTACTTTGAAATGAAAGTCGGAATAGTAGGGCTATGAGAAGGAACCTGGATAGTAGGGTTACTTTGAAAAGAAAGCTGGGATAGTAGGGCTATAAGAAGGAACCTAGATAATAGGGTTACTTTGAAATGAAAGTTGGGATAGTAGGGCTATCAGAAGGAACTTGGATAGTAGGGTTACTTTGAAATGAAAGCCCGGATAGTAGGTATGTGAGAAGGAACCTGGATAGTAGGGTTACTTCGAAATGAAAGCCTGGATAGTAGGGCTGTGAGAAGGAACCTGGATAGTAGGGTTACTTCGAAATGAAAGCCGGGATAGTAGGGCTATGAGAAGGAATTTGGATAGTAAGGTTACTTCGATATGAAATCCTGGATAGTAGGGTTGCGAGAAAGAACTTGGATAGTAGGGTTAATTCGAAATGAAATCAGAGATAGTAGGGCTATAAGAAGAACCTGAATAGTAGGTTTACTTCGAAATTAATTCGTGGATAGTAGGGTTATAAGAAGGAACCTGGATAGTAGGGTTACTTCGAAATGAAAGCCTGGATAGTAGGGCTATGAGAAGGAACCTGGATGGTAGGGTTATTTCGAAATGAAAGCATGGATAGTAGGGCTGCGAGAAGGAACCTGGTTAGTAGGGTTACTTAGAAATGAAAGTCGGGATAGTAGGGCTATGAGAAGGAACCTGGATTGTAGGGTTACTTTGAAAAGAAATCAGGGATAGTAGGTCTATAAGAAGGAACCTAGATAATAGTGTTACTTTGAAATGAAAGCCGGGATAGTATGGCTATCAGAAGGAACCTGGATAATAGGGTTACTTTGAAATGAAAGCTTGGATAGTAGGGATGTGAGAAGGAACCTGGATAGTAGGGTTACTTCGAAATAAAAGCCTGGATAGTACGTTTGTGAGAAGGAACATAAATAGTAGGGTTACTTCGAAATGAAAGTCGGGATAGTAAGGCTATGAGAAGGAACGTGGATAGTAGGGTTACTTCGAAATGAAAGCCGGGATAGTAGGGATGCAAGAAGGAACCTGGATCGTAGGGTTAATTCGAAATGAAATCCGAGATAGTAGGGCTATAAGAAGGAACATGAATAGTAGGGTTACTTCGAAATGAATTCCTGGATAATAGGGTTATAAGAAGGAACCGGTATAGTAGGGTTACTTCGAAATAAAAGCCTGGATAGTAGGGCTATGGTAAGGAACCTGGATAGTAGGGTTACTTCGAAATGAAAGCCGGGATAGTAGGGCTATGATAAGGAACTTGGATAGTAGGGTTACTTCGAAATGAAAGCCGAGATAGTAAGGCTATGAGAAGTAACCTAGATAGTAGGGTTACTTCGAAATGAAAGCCTGAATAGTGGGACCGTGAGAAGGAACTTGGATAGTTGGGTTACTTCAAAATGAAAGCCTGGATAGTAGGGTTGTGAGAAGGAACCAGGATAGTAGGGTTACTTCGAGATGAAAGCCGGGATATTATGGCTATGAGAAGGAACCTGGATAGTAGGGTTACTTCGAAATCAAATCTTGGATAGTAGGGCTGCGAGAAGGAACCTGGATATTAGTGTTACTTCGAAATGAAATCTGAGATAGTAGGGCTATGAGAAGAAACCTGAATAGTAGGGTTACTTCGAAATGAATGCCTGGATAGTAGGTCTAAAAGAAGGAACCTGGATAGTAGGGTTACTTCGAAATGAAAGCATGGATAGTAGGGCTATGGGAAGGAACCTGGATAGTAGGGTTACTTCGAAATGAAAGTCGGGATAGTAGGGATATGAGAAGGAACCTGGATAGTAGGGTTACTTCGAAATGAAAGGCTGGATAGTAGGGCTGCGATAAGGAACTTGGATAGTAGGGTTACTTCGAAAAGAAATCCTAGATAGTTGGGCTGCGAGAAGGAACCTGGATAATAGGGTTACTTCGAAATGAAAGCCTGGATAGTAGGACTGCGAGCGGGAAACCTGGATAGTAGGGTTTCTTGAAAATAAAAACATGGATAGTAGGGCTGCGAGAAGGAACCTGGATAGTAGGGTTGCTTCGAAATGAAAGCCGGGATAGTAGGCCTATGAGACGGAACCTGGATAGTAGAGTTACTTCAAAATGGAAGTTGGGATAGTAGGGCTATAAGAAGGAACCTAGTTATTATGGTTACTTCGAAATGAAAGCTGGGCTAGTAGGGCTATCAGAAGGAACCTGGATAGTAGGGTTACTTCGAAATGAAAGCCTGGATAGTAGGGCTGTGAGAAGGAACATGGATAGTAGGGTGATTTAGAAATGAAAGCCTGGATAGTAGGGCTGTGAGAAGGAACCTGGATAGTAGGGTTACTTTGAAATGAAAGCCGGGATAGTAGGGCGATGAGAAGGAACCTGGATAGTAGGGTTACTTCGAAATGAAAGCCTGGATAGTAGGGCTGCGAGAAGGAAACTGGATAGTAGGGTTAATTTGAAATGAAAGCCTGGATAGTAGGGCTATGAGAAGGAACCTGGATAATAGGGTTACTTCGAATTGAAAGCATGGATAGTAGGGTTACTTCGAAATGAAAGTCGGGATAGTAGGGCTATGAGAAGGAACGTGGATAGAAGGGTTACTTTGAAAAGAAAGCTGGGATAGTAGGGCTATAAGAAGGAACCTAGATAATAGGGTTACTTTGAAATGAAAGCCGGGATAGTAGGGCTATCAGAAGGAACCTGGATAGTAGGGTTACTTTGAAATGAAAGCCTGGATAGTAGGGCTGTGAGAAGGAACCTGGATAGTAGGGTTACTTCAAAATGAAAGCCTGGATAGTAGGGCTGTGAGAAGGAACATGGATAGTAAGGTTACATCGAAATGAAAGTCGGGATAGTAGGGCTATGAGAAGGAACTTGGATAATAGGGTTACTTCAAAATGAAAGCCTGGATAGTAGGGCTGCAAGAAGGAACCTGGATAGTAGGGTTAATTCAAAATGATATCCGAGATAGTAGGGCTATAAGAAGAACCTGAATAGTAGGGTTACTTCGAAATGAATTCCTGGATAGTAGGGTTATAAGAAGGAACCTGGATAGTAGGGTTACTTCAAATTGAAAGCCTGGATAGTAGGGCTATAGAAAGGAACCTGGATAGTAGGGTTACTTCGAAAGGAAAGCCGAGATAGTAGGGCTATGAGAAGTAACCTGGATAGTAGGGTTATTTCGAAATGAAAGCATGGATAGTAGGGCTGCAAGAAGGAACCTGGATAGTAGGGTTACTTCAAAATGAATGTCGGGATAGTAGGGCTATGAGAAGGAACCTGGCTAGTAGGGTTACTTTGAAAATAAAGCTGGGATAGTAGGGCTATAAGAAGGTACCTAGATAATAGTGTTACTTTGAAATGAAAGCCAGGATAGTAGGGCTATCAGAAGGAACCTGGATAGTAGGATTACTGTGAAATAAAAGCCTGGATTGTAGGGCTGTGAGAAGGAACCTAAATAGTAGGGTTACTTCGAAATGAAAGCCTGGATAGTAGGGGTGTGAGAAGGAACATGGATAGTAGGGTTACTTCGAAATGAAAGCCGTGATAGTAGGGCTATGAGAAGGAACTTGGATAGTAGGATTACTTCGAAATGAAAGCCTGGATAGTAGGGCTGCGAGAAGGAACCTGGATAGTAAGGTTAATTCGAAATGAAATCCGAGATAGTAGGGCTATAAGAAGGAACCTGAATTGTAGGGTTACTTCGAAATGAATTCTTGGATAGTAGGGTTATAAGAAGGAACCTGGATAGTAGGGTTACTTTGAAATGAAAGCCTAAATAGTGGGGCTATGGTAAGGAACCTGAATAGTAGGGTTACTTCGAAATGAAAGCCAAGATAGTAGGGCTATGAGAAGGAACCTGGATAGTAGGGTTACTTCGAAATGAAAGTCGGGATAGTAAGGCTATGAGAAGTAACCTGGATAGTAGGGTTACTACGAAATGAAAGCCTAAATAGTAGGGCTGTGAGAAGGAACTTGGATAGCAGGGTTACTTCAAAATGAAAGCCTGGATAGTAGGGCTGTGAGAAGGAACATGGATAGTAGGGTTACTTCGAAATGAAAGTCGGGATAGTAGGGCTATGAGAAGGAACTTGGATAGTAGGGTTACTTCGAAATGAAAGCCTGGATAGTAGGGCTGCGAGAAGGAACCTGGATAGTAGGGTTAATTTGAAATGAAATCAGAGATAGTAGGGCTATAAGAAGAACCTGAATAGTAGGGTTACTTAGAAATGAATTCCTGGATAGTAGGGTTATAAGAAGGAACCCGGATAGTAGGGTTACTTCGAAATGAAAGCCTGGATAGTAGGGCTATGGTAAGGAACCTGGATAGTAGGGTTACTTCGAAATGAAAGCCGGGATAGTAGGGCTATGAGAAGGAACCTGGATAGTAGGGTTATTTCGAAATTAAAGCCTGGGTAGTAGAGCTGCGATAAGGAACCTGGATAGTAGGGTTACTTCGAAATGAAAGCCATTATAGTAGGGCTGCAAGAAGGAACCTGGATAGTATGGTTACTTCGAAATGAAAGCCTTGATAGTAGGACTGCAAGAAGGAACTTGGATAGTAGGGTTACTTCGAAATGAAAGCCTGGATAGTAGGGCTGCGAGAAGCAACCTGGATAGTAGGGTTACTTTGAAATGAAAGTCGGGATAGTAGGGCTATGAGAAGGAACCCGGATAGTAGGGTTACTTCGAAATGAAAGTCGGGATAGTAGGGCTATGAGAAGAAACCTGGATATTAGGGTTACTTCGAAATGAAAGTCTGGATAGTAGGGTTATGAGAAGGAACTTGGATAATAGGGTTACTTCGAAATGAAAGCCTGGATAGTAAGGCTGTGAGAAGGGACCTGGATAGTAGGGTTACTTCGAAATGAAAGCCTGGATAGTAGGGTTGTGAGAAGGAACCTGGATAGTAGGGTTACTTCGAAATGAAAGCCGGGATAGTAGGGTTATGAGAAGGAACCTGGATAGTAGGGTTACTTCGAAATGAAAGCCTGGATAGTAGGGATACAAGAAGGAACCTGGATAGTAGGGTTACTTCGAAATGAAAGCTGAGATGGTATGGCTATGAGAAGGACCTGAATAGTAGGGTTACGTCAAAATGAATGTCTGGATAGTAGGGCTATGAGAAGGAACTTGGATAGTAGGGTTAGTTTGAAATGAAATCCTGGATAGTAGGGCTATGGGAAGGAACTTGGATAGTAGGGTTACTTCGAAATGAAAGTCGGGATAGTAGGGCTATAAGAAGGAACCTGGATAGTAGGGTTACTTCGAAATGAAAGCCTGGGTAGTAGAGCTGCTTCATTTGATCACGTAGATTAGTTGACCCATTTGGTTTCGAGAACTGATTTTCCATTAGTTGTTTGCAGATATGACATGTATAGCTTCATGGATTTAATCTTGAACCGTTGGAATTGTTGATGATAACCATCTTTCCTGAAAAGGTACAGGATTAATTATATACGATGCATGAAATGTATTGTGTGATGATGTTCTCAAAATGAATGAAATTATGTTGTATGCAATATGTATGTGCACATCATGATGTATGAACATTAAATGCTATTGTGACATATCCGAGTCTAGGAAAATATATCCCTATTGCTGCTGAAGAGTACTGGAAATTGAATTCCTGACCGTTGTAAAAAAGTGGTTCTTATACTTCCGCTGGGGATGGTGAATGGAGATGACTATGCTGAGGATTTACTCCTTTCTGTTTGTGAATATTTTTCCAGGGAGAGACTCTTCTTGAGAATAACTTTGTAGGGGAATAACTCTATTTGAGGGAGGAGATGCCTTGCTAGAAGATTTTTCCTATTCAGAGAAATAAACTCCGCAGGGGGATGAACTTCTGTAGCTGGAGGAATGAACTATGTTAGGGATTGAGCTTCTGTATTCAGAGAAATAAACTCTGCTTGGGAGAAAAATTTATGAACCACTTGCGATTATAAAATTCGGTTGGGGAATATAGATGTCGGCTCTTTGAAGGAACTTTACTGGGGAAAGTAACTCCTGTTTGGGGAAGCCGATGTCAAAGTGTTGGTTGCCTCTACTCTACGGGGAGTGTAGACGTCACGGGGTCGCATGTAACGGTGACTTTGTTTCAAAGTTGTCCCTGCCCCTGTACCTGCTGGAGAAAGTAAATGCGACGGCTTTGTGGATGGATATATGTGTTGAAATAAGTGTCAGAATAACATCCATCTCTGGATCGTATCTGAACTGTATTTGAAGAGAATTTGAATAAGTATCAGGATGACATTCGTCTCTAGATCGTACCTGAACCGTTTCTAGATGAGAATCTGGAGTGAGTGTCAGGATGAAATTCATATTTGGATCGTACTTGATCTGTTTCTAGTTGTGAATCTTCTTTATTCAGAATGTTTCCGTTGGGGAAGGGAAACTCTGTAATCCGCTTGGGGAATCCAGAAAAGCTTGGCGACTTCATTGGGGAATTTTCCTTGGAGCAGTAATTTGGAGATTTTGCTCTGCCGAGGGTATGAGAACACCTGACATCAATAGGTTGTAACCTGAGAATATGGCGGTGACCTTGTAGTAGAATACCCCTGTCCCAATACCTGTTGTAGAAAATATCAATCGGGGATTTTGTAGATGGTTTGACTGTTATCCCAACTCTTGGAGTCCTTGGTGAATACAGATCAGGGTAATAAACTTTCTACTGATTAGATAAGTGACGAGATGATGGGACATAGTCGTACGCTTTAATCCCTAACTTTTGCATGGACTATCTTTTCACATTTTCAGTCCATCAGGATACCCTTTTTTTACCAAGCCGCCTTTTCAAGTTTTCGACTTGTCGGGTGTATAGTTTTTCATTTCATTTGTATATCCCTAACTTTTTCCTGAACCCTTTTGGTTCACCGGGATTCCCTTATTTTTGCATAGGCCAATCAATCTAGCAGGTCTTTTCATGCGTAGTCTTTTCTGACTATGTCCATGTTCACCGGGTGCAGAGAATTGTCATTGTCCTTAGTAGTAAGTGTTGGCACACTGCCAGAAGGTGTTTGTTTGATCGTACGGGATTCATTGCTGGAATTCATGCCCATTGTCTCAAGTGATTCAGATGGAGATCTGCCCCTGGCTATTTGGCATTTTTGAGAGATTCATTGAATCTTGACTTGACTGCCCCAGGTGATGGTCAGTTATCATGCCGTGCCCCTTGGGTGGAAGTGTTTTTCCTCTTGAGGTGATACTTTTCATTGAGAAGGTTTTTGTTCACTAGATATTCGTCATGCGAATTTCTCTGCTTTCAAACAAATAGTCATATGCAAACAATGGTATTTTAAGAATGCAAAGCTTATGTCTGTCTTGAAGTTTGAAAATTCATTTTTTAATAAAACAAACAAATTTTGTAAAAGTGTGATGTCAACTCAGGATTTATAGTAAGTCCTACAGGAGTCCAGATACCTTTTGTAACAGTATGCTCTCGAACTAACCCATGCTTCAGCTAGGACTTTTAAGTGTTGTAACGTGGCATGGTTCACGGTTTAAGAAACAAGGATAATGGCTCAAAATTTATTTGTACCCACTCGCTCTTCATGATGTTCTTCAGTCCTATGCTCAGTTAATTGTGTGTTTAGAATCCCAGTTGAGTTCTGGAGTATTTTCCTTGATGTTCTGGTGATGGTTCAGATACTGAAGGTTTATTTGAAAAAGGCAGTCATCTTTTTTGTCGAGGATTTGTAGGACCTCTTTCTTTTTTATTTTACTATCCCTGTCTTTTTCCTAAACTGTTTCTTTTTGTGATTACAGTCAGCGGGATGCCCCATTTTTTTCTTAAGTCTCCATCATAGGTTTTAACTTAGCGAGTTTTTATTTTAAGAGATAATGACTGCCTGTCTTGATGATTATGGTGAACCATCACCATCTTTGGATTTTCAAGGACGTCTCGATGCCATTCATTGTGTACGAAGCAGAAGATTGTAACTGAATGCGCGTCTGAATTGACTGAGAGAACTACCCTGCCCCAGGTTATGATTAAGGGTTTTAATTAGTGTGAAAAGAAAAAATCCTACTTCTTTGGCTCAAAGGGACTGACTAGGGATTATCTTCCTTATAACTCCACTGTTTAGGATTTGAAACAACGCTTGTACATCATCAGCAAGGTCTGTTAAAAAGCATACTGTAGAGATTGTGGTATCATTTTTGTCATCCTCCCTCTAAAGGCTTAGAGCTTTTAATCAAGAGTTGAATATCACAAAAGGAAGTAAGAAAGAAGTTTTGAAATAGTGAATATGAATGAATTGATTCAAGACAAACATATGCAATGCAATGATGAAATGACAAGGTTTGATATGAATAAATGTTCAAACAATCGAAAGAAAATTACAAATTGAAAATTTGAATGAACAAAAGCCTCCTTGTCTGGTCTTGTCACTTCAGATGGTGTGACTTGGGATGGCAGAAGACTTTAGTCTGATCACCTTGTGTGAACTCCAGCACTTCTTCATTGATCAGGTCCTAAATCTTATTTTTCAATGCCCAATAGTCATTCACATCATGTCCAGGACTATTAGAATCGTATGCACACCTTTAGTCGGGGTGGTAACTAGGAGCAGAAGTATTGGGATTTTGCAAAGGAGCCCTTAACATAATCAACTATACCTTCAACATGTGTTGTAACGCTTGGGCTAGTGACATATTAATTCTGGTGAATTATCTCTTGGGCTTGTCTTGCTTTTGTTGATTACCCCGTTGTGGTTGGTGAGATTATTGTTGGGCTTGCGACGTAGCAGCAAATTGGAAAGTTCCACTCTTCACCAAACCAACTCCTTGTCTCATCAGGGGCTGACTAACGACCTGATCCTCAGCCTCAAATGTTTACTTCATACGGTTATATCTGTCTTGATGAAGTTGGCTGATGATGTCTCTCATCTCTTCTTGTCCCCGGGATGGGCCTTGGATAAGAGCCATCTGCCCCAGCATCTGGGTTCTCATTGCTTCTACCTCAGCTTGCAGTTGTTCCAACCGTTCGTCCTTATTGTCTTCAGGACTTTTCTTGACCAAGTTCCCAGCGAGGAGTGTTTTCAACTCTTCCTGCCCCTTGGATAGGTTTAGGAACATTTCCCTGAACTGAGCCTCTTGAGTTTGGGGATCTCTGTTGTCTTGTTTGAGAGCCATTGTTGAAATAAACAGCGAGAACATGAGAGACCTGCTTTGAAACCTGCTTATGCAATGATATGTATGATATATGTATGCAATGTTTTCAAGGATCCGCGAGGTAAACAAGAAGATGTCAACAGTTGAAGTTTGTAGATTTGATTGAAGAACTTCATATCGTTGAGTGTCCTTCTATGAGAGTCAAGCTCACCATATCGAGTGGATCATAGCCCCTGACTCAAGTTATTGAGTTTCGATCTTCTGACGACATTGGCTAGAGGAAAATAAATCCCCTTGCTAGACGTCTGATTTATCATAAACTGCATCACAAACCCTTGAGATCCTTTAAATGGTTAAGGAAATGTTGTGGTATGATGTTATGATGTGTATGCTATGCGTTAAGAAAAAATGTAAGGTGATGAAAACAAGTGACCCCTGCAAGAAATCCAAGTTATTGGATAATGACTGTAAACAAATCCTGCAAGGAAATCATGTTGTCAGATGATAAAACCCTGCAAGTAGTTCAAGTTGAAAGAAAACAAGTCACACAAACAACCTTAGGTTTAGGCTTTCATGGGTTTTAAGGTAGCACCCTCTTGAAGTTGGATTGGTTCAACCTGTCCTATAATAGTAACCGGGTTCTAAGGGATCTCAATATCACTGATCTTTCCCCCAAATTTCATTCAGGTAGAAAATTGACTTGCCACCAAACAAAACTCAAGAGTAAAACCTCTATTAGTGTAGCATCGAGTATCAACCGACTTTGGGTTTACACCAAAGACGGCTATCTCACTACGTCCTAAAAAGCCAA
The DNA here is from genome assembly GCA_948472305.1 of Vicia faba. Taxonomy (NCBI): domain Eukaryota; kingdom Viridiplantae; phylum Streptophyta; class Magnoliopsida; order Fabales; family Fabaceae; genus Vicia; species Vicia faba. The sequence continues at coordinate 208,312 of CATIWC010001876.1, forward strand.
GTTGGTCAATTAAGGTGCTAAGGTAACTTGACGCTTTATGATACCACGCAGCGGCCCCGTATTCTCCTTGATTACTCAAGGGCTACCGGTACACACCAAAGTATCATATCAACGTAGCTACTATTTCAACCGTGTTGGTATACCCCGTACAGCTCCCTCACAGTTTATTGCTACTTACATAAAAGGAATTTCCCCATCCGGATTTAGGATCCAAACAACCCAAATAGATACCCTTAAAAGTAAATCAAACAAGACAAGCCAAAGAAGCAATTAAAATTACCTAGATCCTAAGGTAAACCCCACTTTTTATAATCCCCAACAGAGTCATCAGTTCTGTGATACGGTGATAGAATTGACTGTTAATACTGGTTTGCATTTTGTATTCTCAAATGTGCGGTAAGCAAGAGTCGCCATCGACTTTTCTTTTATCCAACAAAGCAAATGGTGAAAATAACAGAAAAAGACCTTTCAAGAGTTTTCTGAGTAAGGGAGTAGATTATGGAAAGGGAAGGTGTTAGCACCCTTTCCATCCGTAGTTATCTACGGGATCTTAGATGCTAGCTCATGTTTTGAAAAGTGCTTGTGCTTTATGTGTTTTGAAAATTATTTTTGAAAATGCCTTAGTGCGGCGATTCGCTTTGTGATAACTCTTGTATCAGTCCTTAAGAGTGTTGACAAGGAGAATTTTTTGAAAGTGTTTTGAAATATTTTTGTGTAGGTGCAAAAAGTTGTTTTGAGAAAGCATCTAAGAACTTATCTACTTATACTCGAAAAGGTTTGTTATTTTCCTCCTAACCTTTAGATAGTTCTATCCTACTATTAGTGAGTAGGTAGCCCTATCGTTGGATGTATGAGGGAAAGGCGCGGATCATTGTTATGGTCATAGAAGGCAACATATAGGGATACCTTAGCAGTTCAAAGGGGCTGTCATCATATATTCGTAGGCAACATCGAGGGACAAGACCATTTCTCGTAGGCAACTCTAGGGACATTGAGGGACTATGATATTTATGATGACTTTAACCGAGGGCCTTTGTTAAGGGTATCCCTACGTTCGAGGGACATGACCATTGTTTTTCCGAAGGCAACAAGTGAGGTTATCCTAGAGGTACGAGTGTTCAAATGATTCAGTTTGGTTATTTATCTTGAAATTAGGGTTTTCTATCGTTCATTTTTATATTTCCATACAATCCTATTAATTTAAGCATTGCATAAAATATAGTAGCTGAAGGTAAAGGCGGAAATGTAAACATAGACTATTACATAGCTTTGTGGCAGTCACATAATATTGAAGAGTGCGGAAAAGAAATCCTAAAACTATTACATCCCGAAAGCAATTACATGATAATATTTAAAAAAAAGTAGGGAAAATAAAGCTATGTTATTACAGTTGAACGCGCCCTATAAAACTTATCTAGGAAAATAAAAATAAGATGAAAATAGTAAAGAAAATATTTTGGTGATTTTTTATGAAAAAATGATTTATGATAATTAATTAAATAAACCTAAAAAACCTAATTAATTTTTATTAATAAATAAAATATTAATTTTTGAAAAAAGTTAACTAAAATACCTAAATCCTAATTAGTTCGAATTAAAAAAAAAGTTAGTTTTGAAAAAAAAGTTAATTAAAAAAACCTAAAAACCTAATTAATATTAATTAAAAAATGTTAATTTTGAAAAAAAAAAAGTTAATTAAAAAAAACCTAAAACCTAATTAATTTTAATTAAAAAAGGTTTTAAAAAAAGTTTATGTTTAATGATTAACATAAAAGGATTAAGTTTGCCAAAAAATAGATAGAGGAAGAAATATCAACGAAAAATAGGATTAATATAAATGTCATGGGTGGGTGTTGAACCAAAAATTAATTTAAAAACCTAAAATTAAATTTAAAAAACCTAAAATTAATTATTCGAGTTTATTATGAAAAATCAAAGGTTTGTGAAAAATGTTAAGTTTTATGAAAAATGTGGTTTTAACAGAAAGAAGGAAAATAGGTAAAAGGATAAATAGAAAGGAAGAAAACCAAAACCAATAGGGGTGGATGTTCAACTCACGCTCTTAACCTCTTAAGGATGTCTGCCTTGCCATGCATTGGTGGTTGTTATGATCCGGCCTCATTGTTTTGTAATAACCCTGCATGGGACCCTGTTTAAATCTGCAGTGTTGAATCTCATGAACACATTAAATAAATTACTATATCATGAAATACAAATAAAGCAAATATATGAAATTTTGTAATGTTAAAACCGATATGGCATGTATGAATGCTTCTACACCCTTTTGATCATGGAGATCAAATCAGCCTTACCCTTACTGGAGAAGTAGTAAGATGGGGGTTTGTAACAAAGATGGCTTGTTTATAGTGAGATGGGGGTTTGTAACAAAGATGACTTGTTTATAGTGAGATGGGGTTTGTAACAAGGATTTTAAGGTTTTTAGGGTTCTTGAAGGAATTTGATATTTTGACAGGGTTGTGGCAAAGGTTTTTTTCGTGTCCTGTATGTGTGAAAATAATGAGATTATATAATGGAAATTATAGAAAAAATATGGGCTTTGAATGTGCAATTGGGCCTCTAATAACCACAAGCAATAGTGCAGATTTTTATTCACTTGAGTCTGTCACGTTCCAGGCTAAATCGCGGGGGATTAAGTGCAAATTTTGAAGTTGAAATGTGAAAACACAATGTATCCGACATTGATAACTAACTCCTGTCCGAAAATAGGCTCAGTCGGATAAACCGTGAATTAGTTATGAGTTTTTGAAGTTTTGTCTCACACAAACTTATTTTGGGCTCCATTGTCAACTCTGACACGTTGTTCAATAAAAGACTGGTATTGATCAGAGAAAAATCTGGTCTCGATTTTGGAAGAAAAGTTGTAGAACTTTGAGCCATTGACATTGTTTAAAAAGATGGGCCCAATCCGATAAAAATTGACCGAGTTATGAATTTTCGAAGTTTCGACCGAGATGAAATAATATTCAGCATTCAGGATTTTCGGTGCGTCATGTGCACTCTAGGCAAAAAACGAATGCCTTTTGGATACAGTTTGAACTTTATACCTTCTGGGAAAATATAGCCAACTCAATTTGTGAAATTTTGGCGCTAGCACTAACTCAATACGATTAAAATCGACCAAGTTATGATTTTCTGAACATGGCGCGAATAAACTTCTTTCATAAGTTTTTTGTACGAAAATACTTGATAAATCCGCATTTTTGAAGACCTTCTGATCGATATTGGCTTCCATACATGAGAGATGAAAACGTAGATGAAGTCAAGACGGAATTTCACCCCTAGAACGGGTTCAAAACGAGCCACGAACTTCAAGTTATATATTTTTTAGTGCGTAAAAACTGCACTTTCAGCACACTTTTTTACAATATTTCTTCAAGAAAAAATCGCACATTCGGAGACCTTCTTTAAAGAATTGGATCTCGAGCCGAACCTGAATTTGAGAATATGTTATCAGGGATACTTTGGCAAAAGAACACCTAAATATGATGCGCTGGGTTGGACTCGTGAATCTTTGAACCCTGAATCATTACGAAACAGCAAACCGATCTTCAGCACGAAAAATACTCTGAGAACATCCATTGATGAAATAAACGTCACTTGTAACCTGAAGAAGCTTGCTAAATATAACTTGATTACATAACCATAAAACCAATGATATGCATGTATGTAATAAGGAAATGTAATCCAAAAAGGTCGAAATAAAGAGGGTAAATTTTTGGCTACAACAACTTCCAAGGAACCCTCATGCTTTAATTAATTTTTTTAGCAAGTAAAAAGATGGAAAAGCTTCAACAGAAGGTTCAAAGGCATGATTCTTTATAAATTGAAAGAGAATGTATTTTAAAATGATGTTAACAATGTAATGTATGCAAGGAATATGGGATCAATGTTCCATCAATTATGAATAATTGTTGTGTTGTTCTGAATAATCTGAATGTCATAAGATCAAAGGTCTAGAACCAATTCAGAATATAAAGGAACCAAACACCGTGAAGATCACCATTTGTACCTATAAGAATAATTCCCACCCTAACTCACATGTTGATTATGTAATGCATAAGGTCAAAAGGTCCACAAAGATATGAGTCCACGTGAAAATACAATCATCATAACATCGAACGTGCATAACGATAGCATCCCACAATGAACCTCATTTGTGCGTGGCACACATGACATCACCAGTAGGATCTACATACAGTATTCGTCATGACTCCACTCGAGTCCTATGTTTTTGTAGGTGTTTCTCTCTGGCCTGGGTACTGGGCCTTTTACCTCATATTAACATCCCACCCACCAAGAAAACAACAATAATACATGAATCCAGAATATAGGAACAAGTAATTCAGATGCAAACATGCAATGAAGATATAACAGGAAAAGATAGGAATACAAATACAAGAAAGGAAAGCATATAGATAAACACCCAATGAAAATAAACAACCAAGATCTAGGACATAGTCACTTAGGTTTTCCCTAATAAAGTCGCCAGCTAAAGCAACTAGAAAAATAATAAACAATAAAGTCGCCATCGAATATTTATTTATCCCAGGGAAGGGAAATGAAAACATCAAAGAAATACTATAAAGGAAAATATCAAAGTATTGCGACCAAGAGAATGATAAGGGAGTCGATTACGCAAGGGAAAGTTATTAGCATCCCTCATGTCCGTTGTACTCAACGGGATCCACTTTTGTTGTTCTAATCAAAGTGTGTGTTTATATCTAAATCTTACCAACTAAGAGAATGTATGGGAATGAATTTTTAACAAACAAAAAGAAAGTTTTTTTATTATTGTGCTCGCCTCAGTTTTACAACCTCGTGCTTACGTATCCCGTGAAGGAATCAGAGCACCGTAGTTATTCTCAAATTTTTTGATTTGTTGTATGTTTTTTATGGGTAACAACCCTTTATGAAAAAATTTCAAAAGAAAATCCAACTGGAAAAAAAGTTTTCGTCGGTTGAGTGTTTTTTTGGGATAATAGAAAATGGATCCCAATGGAGGGACACTTACTAGTTCTCCGCTTATTTGCAAAAGAGTTCGTTATTTGAACCACACCAAAGACTATGGATGAAAGAAAGAACAAAGTTTGGAATGTACTGCCTCATCCTTTTCCCTCCGCTTAAGGCTCGTGTAAAGTATGGTTCTCATCTTTATTTGTTAGATTTTTTAGAATTTTCTTGAGAAAAGCTCTTTTAATCTTACAAGATGCAAAAACGAACAAAATCTATGGGATCTCAATCCTACTAGTTATCATGCAATGGTGGTCCTAAGATTAGGATATCGGGAATCCTACTTAGTTGTTATCATGCTTGGTTTACAAACCTAAAGTCTACTCAATTAATCTTAACCAAAAGTGAATCAAGACCCTAAGGGAGCATGTTATCACAAGGCAAACAATGTAACAACATCATCAAAGCAAACAAGAAGAATGATGTCATGATCTCATCCGGGGTACAAGACTGAGTGACTCCTCGTCATCAACTAAAAGAAAACAAAAGGAACAATTTTGTGATCTCAGCTATGGAGAAAAACTTAGTGACTCTTCGTTCACAACATAACAAATATGAGAACAATGTCGTGGTCTCGGCTATAGAGAAAAACTCATTGACTTTTCATTCACAACAAAAGAAAATAAGAGAACGACATCATGATCTCAGCTATGGATAAAACCTGAGTGACTCTTCATTCACAACAAATACAATATGAGAATGATGTCGTGATCTCAACTATGGAGAAAAACTGAGTGACTATTCGTTCATCATAAAGCAAACAATGTAACAACGTCAAGCAAAGGTAACCACCAAATGATAAAAATCACATGCAAAGGTATCACCCTCAAAATGAACCAAAAATACCTATCAAGGCAACCAACTTCATATTTAGAGATCACAACCACGAGTATACCAAGCATTAGGGTAACAACCCATATGTATCCCACATAAAGATAACAGTTAACATATACCTTAAACATTGGGTGACTACCCACACACATCTCAAACATTTAATCATGCATCAAGAAAGTATACTTAACTAAGTGATCAACCAAATTTTAAACCTAATAAGATCTAAGATTAACATCTTTTAACAAAGTAACCAAGGCTAATAAGCAACGTCCTAACAAGGTAATCATGCTAACAAGCTAAACTAAGTCTTACTATACCTAAGGTTCAAACGTTACTTTTCTAAGTAATGGTGCTAACAAGCTAACCTAAGTCTTACTAAACCTAAGGTTAAAACCATACTTAACAAAGTATCTAATGCTTACAAGAAATCCTAAACCTATCAAGATTTAAGATAGAACAAACACTTAACAAAGTATTCAAAACCAACAAGCAATATCCTAAATCAGACAAGAGTGAAGATTAAACATCACTTAACAAAGTGACCATGCTAACAAGAAATATCCTAAATCTAACAAGATTCAAGATTAAACATCACTTAAAAAAGTGAACATGCTAACAAGAAATATCATAAATCTAACAAGATTCAAGATTAAACATCACTTAACAAAGTGACCATGCTCACAAGCATTATCCTAAATCTAACAAGATTCAAGATTAAACATCACTTAACATTGTGACCATGATAAGCAGCAATCAAGCAAGGAACCTAAACATGGATCGAGTCTTATCCTACCTTAGATAAGGTAACCCACATAAAAAATATAAACATAAAAGCTAACCATCAAGTAAAGTGAACATGTATCAACAAGATGAGAAAACAAACCCAAATTTGATATCTAAACCAAACATCAACGTCAAGAAGAAACAACTTCACCTCATGGAATCAACCAAGACTCTCAAATTAGTTATAATGAACTCATTGAAGTAAGTCCATCAATTATATCTTAAATATACACCATAAATTTTAAGAATTAAGGTTACAACCTAATCATGCTCCTAATCATCAATATATGCTAATAAATATAAATCATGCAAGCAAATTGTCATACCAAGCTAACAAGCAACATGTGTAAGGATTCAAGGATTAACAAACTCAAATCAAACATGTTATTAAAACAATGAACAAAAATTAAAGGTAACTACCTAATCATCAAAGGCAATTGGGTTCACAATCACCAAGTTCAAATACAAAAAGGTAGAACACCAACACGCTTCAAGTTTCAACTTCTAAAGAAAACACATAAACAAGATCACAACACGGTATCCACACATTTAAGAAGAGATGAATCTATGCTAAAGGTGTAAACACATCCTAAATGTTAAGCCTAAGGGTCATGCATCATGGTTTTCAAACCTACACTAAGCATTTTCACCAAGTACAAGAAGAAACAAGCTTTCAAACATTACAATGAAATCAAAGCTTAGAATGCAAGTAATCTTTGAGATACATTTGGTAACAAACCTTAAAATTCAATAACATAATCATAAGTATTTATCTTAAAAAATTCTCTTAAGAAAAGTCATCATCAAGGAAAATTAGCTACGCAAATTAGGTCAAAAGTATTCAACTATCAACCTATGAAACAAACACTATGATTCACTTAGAATATGGCTCATATTAGACCTAAACATCAAGGAAAAAGTAATTTAACATGTTAAAATCTCAAAAAAGAAGTTATTTAAACACTTAGCAAAGCGTTGAAAACCATATAAGAAAAACATTCTCCTAACTAGGATAGCAAGTTAACAAACTATACATTATTTTGTAACTGCAAAAGAATTATCAAATTAAGACCTAAAGAGATCTAAAAAACATGGAATTAATACACAAAACATGTCATAGTGTCTACTATCATGTCAAGGGAAATTCCCTAATCTATTGCACTAGTGCAAGCTTAAATCAAATATTCAACACAGGCATATGCCCACATTTAGGCATGCACCGAGGAATCAGAAAATCAATTAAAAAAATGATTCAGACCTCACCAAAATGACATCAAAACATCAAGCCAACCCTAAGAAAATAGATGTCTAAACATGGCTAAAATATTGATTTAAAATGTACTTAAACAAGCCATCAATCATAGGTTACAACCTAAGAACATCTATCAGGATATACCTTCACAAATTAAATCCAAACAATTATCAAAATTAAATGGAAAAATATATTTAAAAAAACATCACAAATATATTAATACTCTCAGGTATTTAAAATATTTTTATGAAATTTTATAGTGAATAAAAAATGATTTTTATCAATAAAATGGAAATGTATCAATTATGGTTACAACCAAGTCATGGGGGTGTAAACCCTAATATCCATATTGAACTAAAATCTTCTATAGCGCTACTATGGCCCAATGCACTAGGTGTAATGAAATGTACTAATCCTAGTCCACATGCGCGCTAAAGCCCTAACAAAACAAATAAACATTGTTTCTTTTCCTTTTTTCATTATTATTTCAAATTATTAACCAATAATCAAAACAATAAAACAAAAAGAAAATATGACTTGGAATAATGAAAAATAAAGCATCCAATGAGAAATTAACATGCAAGCAGGTCAAGCATGTAAACGTTATAACACAGACATCGGAGCCCTAGCCCTGGTCGTCTCTTCATGTGGCACCCTCATCGAAGCTCACGAAAACACCATGAAAATGGAAGCAAGAGACATTATCTGAAAGCGAAATTGCATGCTGATTATGAATATGAGCTTAATTTTTTCTAAAACCTACCCAAACAAATTGAAATATGAGCAAGAAATCAAGATCTGAAAATTAAATAATTAAGAATTCGAAACTAACAAGCATTGTTTGAGAATAGTCCAATGCTTGTGTACCCATATGACTTCAGATGCAATAAAATACTTCTAATTCATGGCAAAACTAGCATGAATAGAAAGAAGAGGTGGTTATGGATTACCGGACGGAGTACAACCCTCGTGTTCTTCAATCTAGCTCAGGAATGTAGAAAACTCCAGGCAGTCTTTTCTTGATCCTTTTGAATTTGAGAAGCTACGAGCTATTGAGAGAGGGAGAGAGAGAAATATTTTCTATCCCTTCAAGCTTCAACCTGTTAGAACAAGATTTGGTTCTGCAATATCATCTCTGAGTTTTGATGATAACAAATGAGTATATTTGTGTGAAAATTTTTTGTTATAATAATGTTTGTTATTGTTGAGTACTTAACAAACAGGTTCTACTTCTAATGGATGGTGTGGCCAAGACATTAGAAGAGAATTAGTTCCGCTACTGCATTATACAAGTTTTGTTGAACAGTAGCAAGACACTTCGAAAGGCTCTAAAGCGTAAGTTCTGATATTTGTCTAAAGAAACCAGTCAGAAGATCTGAAGACAGAAGTTGCTACTTAAGTCCAGATGTCGAAGACTCATGTTTCTAAAGACAACGGGTTCTAAAGAAACCATCAAAAGATATGAAGACAGAAGTTTCTACTCATGTCCAGATGCTAAAGACTCAAGTTTCTAAAGACTCAAAGTTCAAAAGATAAGGGTTATAAAGACCAAGTGCTGAAGAATCTGAAGATGCAGTTCTAAAGATTCTAAAGACTTGAAGTTCTAAAGATCCAAGGCTCCAAGAAATAGGTTCTCATAACCAAGTGCTGAAGACGCAGTTCTGAAGACTCTAAAGACTTGAAGTTATGATGACCTAATGTTATTTTCTCGCTTCTGAACTCATGCTTGCAAAAGCCTCTGAAGTGAAGAAGGAGAGAAGATAATGTGGTAAAAATAGTACATGGTACAATCAATGCTTCATTCCACTACCATGAAAGGATGGACGCTATAACACCACATTTCTACCCGTCGATTAATATTAAAATCAAAGTTACAAAATTTCCAACGAACAAATGAGATGCTACACATTCAACTTAAAACAATGATATTCATTACTGATACATAACACATTAAACTGGAATCAACCAACAATGACATGATTTAATCTTTTAAAAACCAACAACGTTCATAACTATGCAGCGGAGTCAAATATTCAACTTAAAAGAATATATCATCTTTGTCCAACTAAAACAACTTCAAATAACAAGTAATTAACGAGCAACCACTTAAATTTCAATCAACTGAAATAATAACAATAAAACAACAAGCGTTCTTCCCCCCCCCCCCCCCCGAGTGTTATGTATCAGAGCAATGACACCGACTCGGACTACTGAAGGTAAACAACCTTCACTCTGGATTACCTACACGTTACCAACATCAGGGTAACATTTAAACAGAATGGGTGAGATATCGAATAATATAATCAGATGCATGATAATATTACATTAGAATTAGTCTATGAAAAATCACTACTTCACAACTCTAAACAACATCAATCACAACAAAACATCAACGAAACATAATAAATAGTGTATCAACAAAACAACTCAAATATGCAACGTGGAATGTAACTTATTACTATGCACATGCATGTGGTACCAATGGAGCATAACTCCCAACTTAGAAATCTTGCCAATTAATAGAGGCATCAACAAGGCATAAGCCTTCAAATTTATATTTTCCTATCCAGGCCAACTCAACGAGCATCAGCTCCAACATGTTAAGCCATGTATGCGACAACATGATTAAATGCAACATCAACAACGACAACATACAACAACGTTGGCATAAGCCTACAACTCAATAATTGTCAATCAATAGAGGCAACACAACCAAATTCATCACCTGCAACTTCAATAGTTAATAACAACAATACAACAACTTACGCCTATGAATAATGTTATAAACATGTTCCTAATAAAATACTTATACTAATTATTCTACTGTCAAGCCTTATTAATAGCTTCGGCTAAATTAATGAAACCATTACTTTTCTGCTACTTAAATTATCTCTACTACTATTTTTAATTTATAACATCTTTTCTGCTATTTCCTATTATTATTAACTTCCTATTATCATTTACTACCTTTGTGCATTGTTAATCTCACCTACTATACTTATGCAATTATACAAATTGTTCCCTTCTGTTACTAATAAATAGACTATGCTATTATTCATTCCTTTCTAGTCCTGTCACATATTGTGCTGTAATGTAATGCTAAGGTAATAGACGCACATAACAGACACAAAACAATTAAAAAAAGATATTGTAATAATGGGTTCATGCCCCTCGGCATGCAAACCGTTCCCCTTGGGCATGAACCCATTGGTATAAGTTATTAGATTATTATTGGGGCATGAACCCATTATTGGTATAACTTATACCAACAATTCTCAAGATTTCACAACTTTAACAAGTAATCCAAAAATAATTTAATTAAATAATTAATTAAATCAACGGGCGTTACAACTCTCCCCCACTTAGAATATTTTTGTCCTCGAAAATTTACCTTGTTCAAACAACTCAGGATAGGAGTCTCGCATCTTGCTTTCCAACTCCCACGTCATGCTTTCTCTGGCAGCTCCTAGCCAGCCTACTTTCACCAAAGAAATCTCCTTTCCTCTTAGAGTCTTTATTTCACGATGCTTGATTCGTACAGGCATCGTCTCCACAATAAGATTATCCCGTACTTGCACATCATCCATATGAATCACATGAGATGGATCTGAAATATATTTCCGGAGTTGTGACACATGAAACACATCATGCAAATTCGAAAGATTAGGCGTTAAAGCTACTCTATAGGAAACATTCCCAACTCTATCCAAAATCTGATACGGACCAATAAAACGAGAAGTGGGCTTCTTAGACTTCAATGCTCGCCCAACACCAGTCACAAGTGTAACTCTCAAAAACACATGGTCACCTACTTGAAATTCTAAATCTTCCCTTTGCTTGTCATGATAACTCTTCTGTCTACTATGGGAAGCTTTCATCTTTTTCTCGAATCAACTTCACCTTCTCAGTAGTCTCACGAACAAGTTCAGGTCCAAATACTACAATTTCTCCAGATTCATGCCAACATAAAGGAGTTCTACATCTTCGACTATACAACTCTTCAAAAGGTTTCATTCCAATACTAGAATGGTAATTGTTATTATAAGTGAACTCTATCAACGAAAGATAAGTATCCCACGAACCTTCTTTCTCAAGAACACATGCTCTCAACAAATCTTCTAATGACTGAATAGTCCTCTCCGTTTGACCATCCGTCTGAGGGTGGTACACCGAACTCAACTGCAACTTAGAACCCAATGCCTCTTATGTAGCAACTGGATTTAAAATCAGAGCCTCCACTAACAGAAAACCCTAATTCACAGAGATTCTAGGTTTCAGACTCAATTAGACGAAAGGAAGGTGTTAGGAACCTTTCATCTACCTTGTTCACAAGGATATTAAGTTCTAGGTTTAGGTTTGGGGTAAACAGGATTTTAAGTTTTAATTAGAAAGACTCGCCACGATTTTTGATCGTATGCCTACGTATCCTCTTATGAGGAATCAGAGTCCCAATTCATAGTTCATATGGGGTTGGTGTTTTTAGGGGTTTGCAAACATATTTTGAATCACCTCGCACTTAGCCGAGAACAGTGATTGCGGAGATTTTAACTAAATGCGCAGTAAGTCAAAACCAGTTTGAAACCCTTTTGCAAAAAATAGTTGATTAGTTTAGTTTGTTGCAAGAAAGATAGTTTGATGATTTGTTTGTGTTTTTAATCGTATTAATTGCGAAAATCTTGATTAATGCATGATTAGAAAATATTTTAATGCAAATAATATATAAAATAATATATGCAATTTTGATTTAAAAATAATTTATTTGATCATATAAATAATAATGTATTTATATAATAATTAAAAACACAATAAATAATATGAATAATAGATATTATGAAAATAATATTGATAATAATAATAATAAAATAATATTAAAAAAGGATAATTATATAGAATAATAAATAATAATAATAATAATAATAATATAAAAGAATAATTTAATTGAGTTAAACCAGAGGGGTGCGTTTCCTAGTTATCCAATAAATCAGGGGGGTGTAGTAATTAGATTGGGTTAGGCCCAAATATGCTGGCACGGACAAGGGGTGCATTTTCTTTGATGGCTTAGTAATTAGGCAGAAGGGGGTGCGGATAACATCTGGGCCTAGCCCATTTCATTTGGGAGAGAGGACCAGCGTATTCTAGTGTGTGAGGGTGCACTGTTGCTAAAACAGACTTGGCCTAGTGGCCGTCTGATCATGATCTGATGGATGAAAAATGAGGGAGTATGATAACTAAGGGTGATGCGCGTGTATGGGATCTCAATGGATAACATAATTATTTTTGTTCATTTTCATTTTACAGCGACAACATTATCTCTCTTTCTCTCTCGTATTTGCCCCTTTCTCCCTATAACCCTAAGACCCCAACCCTTCACTGCGGTGCCACCTTTCTCTAACCCTAGCTGTCTCACGGCGGCGAGTACTACTACCTTTCTCTTCTCCCACAAAACCAAGCCCCAAATCACAATAATAAAAAAAGCTAAGCGATTTCTTTACCCCTTTTGCGTTTCTGATTGCGAGTTCTTGGTGATTTTAAATTAATCCCCTTCTTCAGGATTTTGTAGGTAATGGTGGAATAATGGTGGAAGATGGTAGCTTTAAAGGTGGTTCACGGAGGTTGCGGTAGCGGTGGCGGCTTATGATTAGGGTTTCATAAATTGAAACCCCAATCGTCCTCTCGGCGACTTCAACAATGGTTTGCCATCTCCTCTGTTTGTCACGCCTCACCCTGTTCTTTCTTCCCTCTTTCTGTTAACTCTCTGGGTTCGTCTATGTCCCCCCATATTTTTCTTCTTTCTGTAAACAAAACAAAAACCTCCTCTTCTTTCTCTCATTTTCTGTCTTTAATTTTCGCTATTTATAGTTTTAATTAAATCTTAGGGTTTATAGATTTTAGAGAAGAATTAGGGGTTGGATTTAGTTGTAATTTGTTAACGTAGATTAAGGAGATAGATATAGGAATTAGGGATTTCCAATTTTGGTTTGTAAAAGATTTGTTTCTCTGTATATTTGATTTTTCACTCAATAAAAGTTAGATTGAGTTTGTAATTTCTGGATTTAGACTGTGTTGAAATCTCTACAGTAGCTTTATTGATAAAACATACGCGTAAATTTTGGCCTTTGATTGACTCAGTAGTTGTAATTGGAAAAACATGCGTTGATTTTGGTTATATTTGAGCAGTGCGTGTTTTAAGCAATTTGGGCCCGACACTGTTATTTGCTTTACTATGGGCCTGTGTTAATTTTCCTTGTTGTTCAGCAATGTTTTTTATTTACAGCAAAAAAACAATTTCTTAAACCAAGCCCAATTTTCAATAACTATAATTAGCAACCTTTTTTTTTACTAATAAAAATGCAATAAATAAATAACAACAATGACACTAGCTTCTATATATATAAAATTAATAATCAACAATCTTTAACAAATCAACACAAGTCTATCAGTAACATGTTATGTTTTTCATAAAAAAACATATTATTTTATAAAAAACAACAACAATTTTTTCTTCTTTGATAATAAGCCTTCTTCTTCCAAAAATGTCAGATGGGCCAACTTAATGGGCCCATTCATTCCATTTTTCCCTTTTAACAAAACAATCCCTTTTCATTTTTTCCAAAAATATAGTTGTAAATTAATCACTTGTGAAAATAATAATTTTTATTTTAATGCAAAGCGATACTACAAATATGAAATGGGTTGGTAACAGTCTTAATGGGCCTATAATTGAAATTTCGCACCCCCTTTCAATGTTGGCTTATTTAAAAGAAATGGGCTAAATTGAATTTTAATATATATGCATAACACCTAAATGTCTTTAATAAGTTTAATTATTAATTAATAGTAATTTTAATTTCAATAATAACAACTGTTTAGTAGTTATTATTCTAAAAAAAGCTTCACACTTTCGACTCACATGGGCCATTGGCCAACATGCCACGCGAATGAGTTCACGGATACACGAGTCTTTCTGATTTAGAAATTTCCACTTTACTGAATTTAAGGTACACGCCCCAGTCGGATAAAGATGGACCATCAGATACTGTTGTACCATCTTTAATGGAATATTTCTTCAATTTTAATCTCGAAAAATGAAATCATCAAGGTAGGACAAATTTGGGGTACGACAAGTTCCCCTGTTCAATCATCTTCCAGTCGAATAGCATGAGAGAAACTCGAGTCTTGTACATTTTGATTGGAAGTTTATTGAATGCTTGAACTATCCAAAAATTTGTCCGACAAACATAAGGTTACACTGATATAGCATATCCTTAAGAGTCTTAAGAAAATAGGCAAAGTTGATGATGTATCGCTTACCAGGGTTTGATAACGAGGCAAATGGTTTTACGAGTGCAATTTAGTATGTCTTGGTTTGGTTTTTGATTACACATCCATTTGGGGGATGAATACAACAATGGTTGATGATGCATGAATGCTTGAAGACTGAGGCCATGGATTATGTTTGTGAATCACTGCATGTTGTCTGAGGCGATGGGATACGGTTTTGTTTTTTGTTGAGCATCGCAGCATGAAGTCTGATGCGATGATTGGTGTTTATGTTATAACAAAATGTATTATTGCATGAAGTCTGATGCAATGGGTTAGATTTGCAAATCGCTGCGTGAAGTCTGAGACGATAAGCTAGATTTGGTTTTCGGACATCGCTGCATGAAGTCTGAGGCCATAAGCTGGATTTTATGGAATAAAGAAACACATTGTTGCATGAAGTCTGAGGCAATGGGTTAGGTTTGCAAATTGCTGCATGAAGTCTGAGACGATAAGCTGAATTTGGTTCTCGGGCATCGCTGCATGAAGTTTGAGGCGATGATTTGTGTTACAGAGTAAAGAAATGTACATTGCTACATTAAGTCTGAGGCAATGAGTTTAGTTCGCAAATCGCTGCATGAAGTCTTATGCGATAGGCTGGATTTTATGGAATAAAGAAACACATTGCTACATGAAGACTAAGGAAATGGGTTAGGTTCGCAAAACACTACGTGAAGTCTGATGTGATAAGCTAAATTTGGTTTCGAACATCGCTGCATGAAGTATGAGGCGATGGTCTGGAGTTTGGAACACATTGCTGCATGAAGTCTGAGGCAATGGGTTAGGTTCGCAAATCACTGCGTGAAGTCTGATGTGATGAGCTAAATTTGGTTTCGAACATCGCTGCATGAAGTCTGAGGCGATAAGCTAAGTTTTCGAACATCACTGCATGAAGTCTAAGGCGATGGTTTGGAATTGCAAGTCTCTGCGTGAAGTCTGAGGCGATAAGCTAGGTTTTGTTTTCGAGCATCGTTGCATGAAGTCTGAGGAAATGATCTGGGTCGCAAAATAAAGAAACACATTGTTGCATCAAGTCTGAGGCAATGGGCTTGGCTCACGAATCGCTGCATGAAGTCTGAGGTGATAGGCTGGGTTTTGAGAATACGTTGGAGCTAAGAGGCAACGTAGTGAGTTTTGCGAATACATTGCGGCTTAGAGGCAACATAGTGAGTTTGGATAATACATTGCGGCTTAGAAGTAATGCACCAAGTTTTGAGAACACATTGTGACTTAGGGGCAATGCACCGAGTTTTGAGAATACATTGTGGCTTAGAAGCAATGTAATGAGTTGTAAAAATACATTGCAGCTTAGAGGCAATGTGTTGGGTTTGTAAGGAACTCATCACTGCAAGAAGATTTAGGTGATGGGCTGAACATTTCACGGCATGAAGACTGAGGTGCCGGGTTGAATCGTAGGATAAGTATTTCGTTGGTTGACCCTTAGATAGTTGAATTGAGGGTGAGATTATTTGTCTATTTGCTATGTGATACATGCGTATGCATGCGTATTGAATGTTGAATGTATGTGAAATGTATGACGCTTGATGTGTGGAACCCTGAGTATATGTGTATTGTATACAAGAATGCAGAGTGTATGTATGCTTCAGATATGCAAAATGCATGTGTGAAATATGTGTATGCCTTGAAATGTTATTAAGACAATTCTTGGCATTCTCTCCTTTAAACTTATTGGCTTAGAGTTACCAATTCCCTGGCGTTGTATGTTGTGCCGTCGTAGCTTTGTTTAATTTGATTTTAATGCGGTGAAAAAGCGTTAGCAAAATTTTTAAAGTTGATTTTGTATTGTGAGCGCGGGCGTAGACGTAGGTAGTGGCATATGCATAGATTTGTATGTTGTAAGCGTAGACATATGTATTGGCATATGTGTATCCTTTTATATTGTAAGCGTAGATGTATGTATTAGCATATTCATAAATTCGTATGTTGTAAGCGCAGGCGTAAGCGTAGGCGTATGTATAGAACTTGTAGGAGTACACATGTGCGTGGACGCGTGCAAACGTACACCTCGTGTTGCAAGTGTAGGCATAGGCGCTGACATGTATATGGACGTAGACTTTGTATTGCAAGAGCAAGCGTAGGTGCAGACGTACGTGTGGATGTAGACTTTTTGCGTCGTAAGCATAGACATAGGCGTAGACATCTGTATAGGCTTTTGTATTGCAAGACGTAAGAGTAGCCATGTGCGTGGACGTAGACGCGAATTTTCTTTCAATATTTTTCTAACCAAAATGTTTTTTCAATGCTTTTCCAAATGCTTTTATTTTGTTAATCCCCTGAAATAATTTCAAGAAAATATTCACAAGTAATGGTCGTAGTATTTTGTAAACAAGTCTGAGAAAATAAAAAAACGCAATTTTGAAAAGATGCAAAGAAAGTAAATGTTTTATTGATATGCCTCTGAATAGGTGAGAATACAAGATGCAATTCCTAGAAAGAGGTAATTACAGAAGGTTTTAAAATTGTAAATGGAAATAAAAATGATAATTGGTACTGTTGTTCCCCAATATTCTTTTAATGATCTTATCTCCTTTGCTTCTGAGTTGTATGATTTAAATATATATCTCCCTTCGTGGTTCGTAGTCGCAGTTCTTAGATTGCAGTCTTTTTTTTCTTTATTTCTTTGTATGATCCCTAATTTTTTCCTGGATTGCCCTTTCGGGTTTTCAATCCACCGGGATAATTTTTTTTGTCATATGCCCCTAATTTTTGCCTGGATCGCCCTTTAAGGTTTTCGATCCACCGAGACGCTCATTTTTTCCTAAGTCGCCCGTTTAAGGTTCGAGCTTAGCGAGCTTCTTATACATAGTATTTTTGACTGCGTCTGAGTTTTCCGGATATGGTAGTTCTTCCCCATCCATTTTTGAGGATAATATTACAACCAGAGGATGCTATTTTGACTACGTACAGACCTTCGTAATTGGGGGTCCATTTACCACGTGAGTCGAGGTGAGGTAGCAGAATCTTCTGGGGCACTAGACCATGTCGTGGTCCATTTCCTGTAGTATATTGTTACTCAAAGAATTTTGAGGCTAATTTTCATAGAGTTTGCTTGTCGATACTGAAGGAATTTTCTGGATGTTCTTGTTTTTCGAGGCCTTTCTTGGTGTCATAAAACCAAGGCTTGACATCCGGTCTTTCTTTGATAGCAGGACAACGTGCTGGCTCTTGATTGTGTCTGTTTGTGATGCGTGATTCGTGGTTTGACCAAGTTACTTTGAATATAGATGATAGTTTCCAGGGCGTCTGTCATTTGATTTCCTTTTCGTGGGACATGACTGAATATGATTTTTGCAAATTCTGCAGTTAGTTTTCAAAACATGATCCCGATATGCAACCAGTTTTGGATGTTTAGTATCCCGTTCACCATTGACTTGGTATATGGATTGTGGGCATTCTTTGGAGAAGTCAATACTGCCCCTATATCGTGCCCCTGTGCATTTGAAGCCTCGTCGAACGTGGATACCCAACGTGCCCCTGGCTCGGCTTCTTCGTCAGATCTTGGTATTTCGTAGTTGCTTATTTTTACAGCATTGTCTGTATATGGCCTTTTCCTATTTCTATAGATATGCGCAATAACTTGATCAACTTCTTTGTGGCTCCACTCTAATATTTCCCCTTTGCTTGGTTTCTTTCGTGTCTTCCCCTGTGCTCAGATTAATAGTCTTAATAGCCTCTTGATATGGTTGTGTATTGTTAGCTTTTCTTTTTATTTCCCTCGCCATTTTCCTAGAGAGTTCAAGATCTTTATCATCTTCCTCTTTAGCTTGGTTGATAGGAGCATCAAAATTTTATCGGATTGCAGCAGTAGCATTATTTATGGTTTTGGGCATGAGTTTTCACCTTTATCATGTTTTGGTGCAGATTTAGTATATGAATATTTGAAAATACATGTGCAGAGAAAGTATTGCCATTTTTTAAATTTAAGATATAAATGCAAGAGAAAGACAGGGATCTTGATTGAAAACAAAACATAACTTTTATTAATCGTAAATATTGTCTGAAATAAAACAGGGAAACCCTTACAAGCAACCCCTATGCCTCAGGCTTGACATAGGTTCTTTCAAAAACAAGTAAAATTAATTAGGAAAGAAAAAGATCTCAGGAATCTCCACGGCCGTCCATCTTTTGAGTTCTCCTTCTAGGGCGCATTCTCGGATGAATTAAGTTGCCCCTTTTTTGTTGGCTTCGTTGGATACTCTTGCCATATGTCCGCCATGCACTACTCCACTGTTGACAAAGGTCTCTTGGATTGGAGGAAAATGTGCTTCACCCTTCAAAGTAGCTTTATATTTTCCTTCAGGGTATTATCCGAACTGGACTATCCCCTGGTCCCCTAGCCTTTGTAGAGCTCTTTTGAAATCTTCATTGTGTTCTAGCGGGAGTCCATATCCTAACTGATATTATTTCAGCAAGTTTATCGGGTTTTTTGCTTGTCTGCTTGCCCTAGAGTCAGTGACTATTTCAATTGCATTTATTGTCATTCCATCGTGCGAAGGCATATGGTCTGACTTGATGTGGGGATTCTCGAAGGTGATATCTTGAGATTCCAACAAATCCTGCACCTTGTGTTTGAATGGCCAACACTGTTATATGGTATGTCCAGGATAATTAGCGTGATACTCACATCTGGTGTTGGCATCGTATCTTCGTGGGAGTGGCCCGACTGGAGGAGCTAGAGGCTTGAGTTCCACAAAAGATGCCTTAAATAGCTCTTGTAATAGTTGACTGGGTTGCATAGGGAGTGGATCAAATTTCCTGGGTGGGCTTCTGCCTTGCTGCTGCCCTAGGGGGATCACTAATGGTTGTTGAACTCTGGGTTGTGGTGCTACAACATTAATCTCTCCATCCTATCCTTTGGTGAAGTTTGAAGCAGGCCATTTTGAATATTAGGGGGCATTTGATGGTCCCCCTGATATCTTCCCACTTTTTATCTCGATCTCGATTATTTCTCTGATGGTTACTAGGTCTGAGAACCCCGAAGAGATACTTCCAATCATCATCTCATAATACAGCCCGTGCATAGTTCCCATGAACGTGTCTACTAATTCTTTTTCTAACAGTGGTGGTTGCACACGGGATGCCAAATCCCTCCATCTCTGAGCATATTCCTTGGAGGACTCTTCTTTCTTCTGGGACAGGTTCTGGAGTTGCATGTGGGTAGGCGCCATGTCCAGGTTATATTTGTAATTCTTTAGGAAAGCATTAGCCAGATCTACCCAGGTTCGAATATGCATTCTCTCCAATTGCATATACCAATCTGAAGATGCCCCACTCAGGCTATCTTGAAAATAGTGAATCATCAGCTTCTGATCGGGGGCATGGGCATGCATCTTCCTGCAATACATGCGAAGCTGATTTCTTGGGCAAGTGGTCCCCTTGTATTTTTCAAAGTCAGGTACTTTGAACTTTGGTGGAATCACCACATCAGGAACTAGGCCCATTTCGAGAGCGTCTACTTTGAAAGCGTCGAAACCCTCCACAACTTTTAGTTTTCCTCCAGAGCTTTGTATTGATTCATCTCTAGTGGATCATCAACATCGTGAGTACCAGTCGTCTTTAATGGCACTTGGTTCACATCCCCTGGGTCGTGGTCTCCGTATTGCTTGTCCCAGTAGTTGTCTGCATTATTGGTTGGAATCTGTAGGGTACAAGATACCCCTACTTTTGGAGGCGGTGGGACAAACCCTTCAGTTTCAGCTTCTTGTTGGGCCATGATGGACTTCTGGAGTCCCACCTCTGACTCTTTCCTTAGTTGGTGACCGCTTGATGCACCAATAGTCTGGGCTACTTCTTAGAAAGCTACCCTGGGAATCTGGTCTTTCCTGTCAATAATGTTCTTCAAAGCTAGGAGAACTTGACACAATCCTCCTTTCATTGAAGTGACGTTTACCTTTACTTGGTAGAGATCCTCTCTGAATGCAGCCTGAGTTTCTTCGAATTTCTCCATTGCTTTTTGTTGATAGGCCTTGGTTTGATATGGAGGCCAAGGAGGTGGAGATCTTCTTCTACCAATGGTTCAGATGGAGAGATGTTTGTGAAAAATGAGTTTTGACATGATATGCAAGTGTTCGTGAATGCATGCGTGTGAATGTATGTGTCTGAATACGAAAGGGGTTAACTGTCTTATTCACTTGGGTGTGTATCCGTCTTTTGCTTATTATTTTACTTGATGACTAGCTTTAAAATAGATACGTAAACGAGATGTGGAAACAAAATGCCTTCATTGAAGGTAACATAATTCAGATATTGAAAAATATTCCTATCTTAAACCAAAACTTTATTTGCGTGAAATCAAGCAAAAGGAAATAAGTCTTCTAGGTGCGCCTGCGGAGGTCAGCTCTTGAAACTATCCACCTTTGCTTGAAAAAGCTTGAGAAAGTCTTCAGCACATTATTTCCCCTTCGTGGCTTTGATTTCAGACATGTTTGGCGTATTGATGCAGACAAGTTGTTTCCTTCGGTATCCATTTTTAAAGACAGTCATTGAGATCTTGATTTTATTATTATCTTTTATACCCTCTGTGAATAAGACAGATGTAGGGTGATGAATATATGAAATGCATGACGAATACATGAAATGTATGAATGCGTGGGTGTAAGGTTGAGTGACGGAATTTTGTGATAAGTACCCTCTAGAAGGTAGGTTCCTTAATTTTGGCCTACGGTTGGTTTACCCTCCCAAAAGGTGACTTTCTTAAGGGTGTCACAAATAACACCAGAGGGAAAGGGAACAAGGGCCTCCCTTAGGTGGAGCCTCTTTATGGACTGAGACTTTCGTCTCAAAGTCGTGAAAGGTCTCGTCATGAGATTTTAGTTTAAGGCCGTTACAAAGAGTCATGGGTGACCTTCCAAAGTCCTACTCGTCAAGAGGATATCTCTTAATAAGTATTCCTTTTTCGGAAGCCCACCGACTCTAGGCGAAGTCGTAACATAAACTCGCAGGGATGATGTACCCCCTAGACTAATAGACGAACTTTCTTTCTAAGGGTTATATTGAAAATATTTTTGAGATAGAAAATCCTGCCATGCAGTAAATACAAGATGATAAGAGAAATTGACAATGAATAAATAAATGCAATAGAGTAGATAAATGCAATAGATAAATAAAGTAAATAAAAATAAAAACCAAAAAATACCTAAACCTAGGGTTAAGGAGAGTCCCCAATAGAGTCGCCAGCTATAGCAACTGCACTTAAAATCAGAGCCGCCACTATTAGTTTTTATCCTAAGGGAAGGGAATCTAACAGAAAACCCTAATTCGCAGAGATTCCAGGTTTCAGACTCAATTAGACGAAAGGAAGGTGTTAGGTACCTTTCATCTACCTTGTTCAAAAGGATATTAAGTTCTAGGTTTAGGTTTGGGGTAAACAGGATTTTAAGTTTTAATTAGAAAGACTCGCTACGATTTTTGATTGTATGCCTACGTATCCTCTTATGAGTAATCAGAGTCCCAATTCGTAGTTCGTATGGGGTTGCTGTTTTTAATGGGTTTGCAAACATATTTTGAATCACCTCGCACTTGGTCGAGAATAGTGATTGTGGAGATTTTGACTAAATGCACAGTAAGTCAAAACCAGTTTGAAACGCTTTTGCAAAAAACAGTTGTTTAGTTTAGTTTGTTGCAAGAAAAATAGTTTGATGATTTGTTTGTCTTTTTTAATCGTATTAATTGCGAAGATCTTGATTAATGCATGATTAGAAAATATTTTAATGCAAATAACATATAAAATAATATATGCAATTTTGATATAAAAATAATTTATTTGAACATATGAATACTAATGTATTTATATAATAATTAAAAACACAATAAATAATATGAATAATAGATATTATGAAAAATAATATTGACAATAATAATAGTAAAATAATATTAAAAAGGATAAATATATAGAAAAATAAATAATAATAATAATAATAATAATATAAAAAAATAAAAGAATAATTTAATTGAGTTAAACCAGGGGGTGCGTTTCCTAGTTATCCAGTAAAACAGGGGGGTGGTAATTAGATTGGGTTAGGCCCAAATGTGCTGGCACGGACATGGGGGTGCATTTGCTTTGATGGCTTAGTAATTAAGCAGAAGGGGGGTGCGGATAACATTTGGGCCTAGCCCATTGCATTTGGGAGAGAGGGCCAGCGTATTCTAGTGTGGTGAGGGTGCACGGTTGCTAACACAGACTTGGCCTAGTGGCCGTCTGATCGCGATCTAAAAGATGAAAAATGAGGGAGTATGATAACGAAAGGTAATTCACGTGTATGGGATTTCAACGGATAACATAATTGTTTTTATTCATTTTAATTTTACAGCGACAACATTATATCTCTTTCTCTCTCGTATTCGCCCCCTTCTCCCTATAACCCTAAGACCCCAACCCTTCACCGCGGTGCCACCTTTCTCTAATCCTAGCAGTCTCACGGTGGCGGCAACTACTACCTTTCTCTTCTCCCACAAAACCAAGCCCCAAATCACAATAATAAAAAAAGCTAAGTGATTTCTTTACCCCTTTTGAGTTTCTGATTGTGAGTTCTCGGTGATGTTAAATTAATCCCCTTCATCTGGATTTTGCAGGTAATGGTGGAATAATGGTGGAAGATGGTGGCGTTGAAGGTGGTTCACGGCGGTTGCGGTAGCGGTGGCGGCTTACGGTTAGGATTTTAGAAATTGAAACCCCAACCGTCCTCTCGGCGACTTCAACAATGGTTTGCCATCTCCTCTGTTTTTCACGCCTCGCCCTGTTCTTTCTTCCCTATTTATGTTAATTCTCTGGGTTCGTTTCTATCCCCCTGTCTTTTTCTTCTTTCTGTAAACCAAAAAAAATCCCTCCTCTTATGTCTCTCATTTTCTGTCTTAATTTTCTGTATTTATAGTTTTAATTAAATCTTAGGGTTTGTAGATTTTTCGCTCAATAGAAATTAGATTGAGTTTGTAATTTCTGGATTTAGACTGTGTTGAAATCTCTACAGTAGCTTTGTTGATAAAACATACGCGTAAATTTTGGCCTTTGATTGATACAGTAGTTGTAATTGGCAAAACATGCGTTGATTTTGGTTAGATTTGAACAGTGCGTATTTTTAAGCAATTTGGGCCCGACACTGTTAATTGCTTTACTATGGACCTGCGTTAATTTTGCTTACTGTTCAACAACGTTTTTTATTTACAGGAAAAAACAATTTTCTAAACCAAGACCAATTTTAAATGACTATAATTAGCAACATGTTTTTTTTACTAATAAAAATGCAATAAATAAATAACAACAATGACACTATCTTCTATATATATAAAAATAATAAGCAACAATCTTTAACAAATCAACACAGTCTATCAGTAACATGTTACGTTTTTCATAAAAAACACATTATTTATAAGAAACAACAACAGTTTTCTCTTCTTTGATAATAAGAATTCTTCTTCCAAAAATGTCAGATGGGCCAACTTAATGGACCCATTCATTCTAATTTTTCCCTTTTAACAAAACAATCCCTTTTCATTTTTTCCAAAAATATAGTTGTAAATTAATCACTTGTGAAAATAATAATTTTTCTTTTAAGGAAAAACGATACTACAAATATCAAATGGGTTGGTAACAGTCTTAATGGGCCTATAATTGAAATTTCGCACCCCCTTTCGTTGTTTGCTTATTTAAAAGAAATGGGCCAAATTGAATTTTAATATATATGCATAACACCTAAATGTCTTTAATAAGTTTAATTATTAATTAATAGTAATTTTAATTTTAATAATAACAATTGTTAGTAGTTATTATTATAAAAAAAACTTCACACTTTCAACTCGCATGGGCCATTGGCCAATATGCCACGCGAATGAGTTCACGGATACACGAGTCTTTCTGATTTAGAAAGCCCCACTTTCCTGAATTTAAGGTACACCCCACTAGTCGGATAAAGATGGACCATCAGATACTGCTGTACCATCTTTAATGGAATATTTCTTCAATTTTAATCTCGAAAAATGAAATCATCGAGGTAGGACAAATTTGGGGTACGACAGCTTGCAAACTCTTCCAAAAATCTGAAGTAAACCTCGAATCTCTATCCGACACAATACACAAAGGAACACCATGCAGCTTTACAATTAAACTAGTGTAAATCTCTACCAACTTCGATACTGGAAAACTAATTTTAATAGGAATAAAATGAGTGGACTTCGTAAGCCTATCAATAATCACCCAAATCGAATCATGTCCTCTTGAAGTATTAGGTAATCTCATCACAAAGTCCATCAAAATGCTATCCCATTTCTATTCGGAAACTTCTAACGGTTGCATCAACTCTGCAGGCTTCTGATGTTCAACTTTCGACTTCTGACAAGTTAAACATGTGTACACAAACCGAGCCGCATCACTCTTCATTCTAGGCCACCAGAATAAATTCTTCAAATCTTGATACAATTTTGTAGCTCCCGGATGAATACTCAACTTGCTTCTGTGACTTTCCTCAAGAATCACCTCCTTCATCTCTGCATCACGAGGAATACAAATTCGATTACAGAATCTTAACTTACCTTGTGCATCTAACTTAAAATCACTATTCTTAGACTAATCGGTCCAAACCATCAAACCTACCATCTTCACATCCAACTTCTGAGCTTCTCTGATATTGTCCAGAAAATCATTATTAATCTTTAACATCCCCAACATAACACTTTGTGGCGTCACCTCGCAAAATAAACTTATATCTCTGAACTGTTCAATTAATTCCAACTCTTTAACCATCATTGCCGACATATGTAAAGTCTTTCGACTTAACGCATCATCCATCACATTCGCTTTTCCTGGATGATAATTCAAACCGAAATTGTATTCCTTTAACAACTCCAACCATCTCTGTTGTCTTATGTTCAATTCTTTTTTATCAAACAAATACTCTAAACTTTTATGGTCGCTAAATATTTTAAATCTAGAACCATAAAGATAATTCCTCCAAATCTTCAACATAAAAACAACTACGGTAAGCTCTAAATCATGCGTAGGATAGTTCTTTTCATGAGTCCTCAACTGCCTTGACATATAAGAAACTACCTTTTCATTCTGCATAAGCACACCTCCTAAACCCATATTAGAAGCATCACAATATACCAAAAAAGGTTCTCCTGGATTAGGTAAAGCCAAAATCGGAGTCGACGTCAATCTCTTCTTCAGTTCTGAAAAACTTCCTTCACACTAAACATACCACAAAAAGCTCTACCTTTACAAGTCAACTTCATCAACAGAAGTGCCATCCTAGAAAATCCTTCGATAAACCTTCTATAATAACAAGATAATCCCAAAAAGCTTCTAATCTCGATAGCCAACTTTGGAGTTTCCCATTGTAACACAACATCTACTTTAGATGGATCTATAATAATGCCACTACATGAGATCACATGACCAAGAAAACTAATCTCCTTTAACCAAAATTCACACTTAGACGGCTTAGCATACAACTTCTTCTCTTTAAAAACTTGCAATACTATCCTTAAGTATTCTGCATGCTCTTCTTCCGACTTAGAGTAAATCAAGATGTCATCAATGAACACCACTACAAACCGATCCAAATAAGTATGAAAGATACGATTCATATGTCCATGAATACTCCTGGCGCATTAGTAACACCGAAAGGCATCACCGAATACTCATAATGTCCATAACGCGTTCTAAAGGCCGTCTTTTGGATATCTTCATCCTTCACTTTAATCTGATGAAAACCCAACCTCAAATAATCTTACTAAACATGCAAGCACCCACCAATTGATCCATCGAGTCATCTATTCTTAGAAGTGGATACTTGTTCTTAATCGTCACTTTATTCAATTGTCTATAATCAACACAAAGTCTCATACTTCCATTTTTCTTCTTTACTACCAACACTGGAGCTCCCCCCGGTGATACACTTGGTCTTACAAATCTCTTTTCAAGTAATTATTTCAATTGCTTCTTTAATTCTGACAATTCAGATGTAGACATCCTGTATGGTGCCATAGAAACAGGTTTGGTACCAGGTACAAGATCAATAGCAAATTTGACTTCTCTCTCTGGTGGCACGTCAGGAATTTCATCGGGGAAAACTTCAGGAAATTCACGCAGCACTTGCAACTCCTCAATTACATCTTGATTCTTGACAAATAGCAACGCCATCAATGAGAACATCTGAGCCTCTTCTTGCATCACCTGCCACAACTGTCTAGCGAACAACAGACCAGCTCCCTCCTCTTCAGGAGTAGAAAACCTCATCGACTTGTTATAACAGTTAATATGAACACAATTATGTTCTAACCAGTTCATACCTAAGATCACATCTAACCCACTTAAAGGCAAATAAACCAAATCAACAGCAAATTCTCTGTCAAAGATCGACAAAGGAAACTTTAAACACACAAGAGAAGTAGTCACTGATCCCTTGGCTGGAGTATCGACGACAATCTCTCCATTCAAAGAAAACAACATAAGACCCAATCTTTCAACACAATCGGCAGCAATAAAGCAATGAGTAGCACCGATATCAATAATAGTAATTAAAGCAGTACTATTAATGAAACATGTACCTCTGATGAGTCTATCCTTATTAGTTGCCTGAGTCTCAGCCAACGCAAACACTTTTCCACTGGTTTACACCTTCCTCGGCTTCTGACATTGACTACCAATGTGTCCTTCTTCACCATATTTGAAACAAATCATCTCTTCATGCTTGCACTCAGATACAACATGTCCAGTCTTACCACAATGGAAAAACCTCTTCACCTCAGTAGTACACACATTACTCTTATGACCAAGTTTTCCATATTTGAAACAAACCACACCAGTAGGAGAATCTTCCCCACTAGTTCGCTGAACCTAAGCAACTTTTTGTTTACCTTTACCAACTGGGGCATCATAAGGTTTGCCATGATTCTCTTGGTGCTTACCGCTCTTCTCATTGATAATCTTATAATGAGCATTAGTATCTTCTTTATAGATCCTGCAACTATCAATCAAATCAGAAAAGACACGAATCTTCGGTATCCAACTTCCTTCTTGATCTCTTGGCGCAACCTGTTCTCAAACTTGATGCACTTTGAAAACTCAACATTTACCTCACTATAGTGTGGGTAAAACTTATCCAACTCAGCAAACTTTTCAGCATACTTAACAACTGACATACTCCCATGCTTCTGCTCAAGAAACTCAATTTCCTTCTTACCACGAACGTCTTCAGGAAAATAATTCCTAAAAAATTCCCTACGAAACACAGTCCAAGTGACATTTTCACATGCGGTTTCCAACCTCTAACACGTCTCTAGCAACCAGTTATCAGCTTCGACTGCTAGCATGTGAGTACCATATCTAACCTTCCAATCACACGGAAGATTCTTTCGATCTCTTTCAACCAATCCAACTCTCTATCAGGATCATACTTACCCTTGAACATAGGCAGATTCTCCTACTTGAAGGTCGCCAAACTACGAGATCCATCAGTCCTGTTAGCTATCGACTGATTCTCTATAGCACGCGCCATTGCTTCTAAAGCAGCAGTAAGTGCAACATCATTCCTTCTAGCCATCTCAACTTATGACTACAACATAAGCAACAGTAAGAACTCAAGTTAACAATTCTAGATTGTTAGACAACACCACGACTCGACAACTTGGTCGCACGGACCGACTTTTTCTCTTATACCACTAATGTAACACCCCATTTCTACCTGACGAATAATATTAAAATCAGTTACAAAATTTCCAATGTACAAATGAGATGCTACACATTCAGCTTAAAAAAACAGCATTCATTACAGATACATAACACATTAAACTGGAATGAACCAACAGTAACATAATTTAGTGTTTTAAAAACCAACCACGTTCATAATGAAGATGTGAAAAACACAAGAAGGGGGGTTGAATTGTAAAACTTAAATCAATTGTGCAGACAACACTGTATTTTTATCCTGGTTCGTTTGATCTCAAACTACTCCAGTCCACCCGTCAAGGTGATTTCGCCTCTCTCCAATGAGGTCTTAATCCACTATATTCAACTGAATACAACAACTACTTTAACAACTATTAAAGCCTTCTTGAGTATAACCACAAACCGGTTTATCTCAAGGAAATCTCTTTACAAATAATTGAACAATAATGTGTTTGATGTTTTCTAATAAAACTGTATACCACAACTGTGATAATACACAAATTTAAGCTTAGAATGAAACTGGATTTCTAAAGCGTTTGAATGAGCGTGTTTGGAAAGCTTAGCAAATGTATGAGTGCGTGCGCATAGATTATTAGTCTTTTCTTTTCTCACACTGACTTGTTTATATAGCCAAGTAAAAGATACAATGTTGTCCATAAATCACTTTCAATGATAATAACGTTCTTTCCTTTTTGAGAAGATCTTGTCTTGGATAAATCCGTTGGTAATTAATCTATCTTGAATGCTTAGTAACGCTTCAGAGTCTTCTTTATGATAATCATAGTGTTCTTTGCTTTAATGCTTCAGGATCTTGATCAGAGTCAGAGTATTTTGTACGCAGATTATGTTCATCAAGCTTCAGCGTATAATCTGGTAACTTCAGCGTGTAGCACATGATATTGATCTTCTGATGCTGACATATCTTTTGATGCTGATGTTGATACTGATCTTCTGATTCTGATTCCATCAGAACTTCTGTAAATACATAACATAATTTTAAGTAGCATATATGTCTTATATATAAATCTTATAATTTATTTATTCTTGTATTTTGTTATCATAAAAACTCTAATTGAGGGTTGTAGAATCAAACTATGTTCTAACAATCTCCCCCTTTTTGATGATGACAAAAACCAGATTTTTTTCAATTAAAATTAAGGAATAAAAGGTATCAGAGATTAAAAATAACGAATAAAAGGTATCAGAGCAACAAAGAGAAAAACTCCCCCTGATTTGATTACTTCCCTTTGATTCCATGAGTCTTTGAGCATCAGAACTTTACTGTGCTTTACTGTATCTTTCATCAGAATTTTGTACCTGTTCAAGCTTTTCAGAAGAAGGAAATTCAAATAGATCAGAATGTTAAAATGTTTGAGAGTTATGTCTCAGTAATCCGTTATTGAAAAATATCATTCTTTCTCCCCCTTTTTGTCAGTTATCAAAAAGCACAAATAATCAGAGCTAAAATAATCAGAGCTAAAAATGAATTTATATTAAAAACAGAAGCAATGATAAGTTTAGAACATGTAAAAATATTACAGATAAACAAGTTATAAAAACAGCAAGGAAATTTCTAAGAAGGAGGAGGAAGTCGTGTGAACAAAGCCTCCAACATGCTCTTGATTTGGGTGTTGGTTTCCTGTTACTGAGTTAACATGTTCTCTATTGCATCGATTTTGGTGTCCTGCTTATCCATTCTTTCATTCATCAGCATATCATATCTTTTCAAGTCTTCAAGAGTCTTCCTGTCAAGGGAGGAAGCTTGAGGATCCTCAGAAACAGGATGCTTCTCAGAGCTTTCAGCAATATCTTCTTCTTGACCCTGTTCTTCAGCAGGAATCATCTGTGCTTCTGACTCTAGTTGACGATGTTCAGACCAAGGAGCATTGTCCAGCGGGAGAACTTCTTCCTTAAGCAGCTTGCTCAGAACTGGACCTTCAATTTCTTTCAGCAGATTGCGGAAGTTCTGTTGAGCTTGTCTATAGCTCTGTTCTTGTAACTTAAAGGTTTCAGAGCATACCCATCTTCTGAATTTTGTCCAGAGGTAGTCTGAGGCAGCAGGATCAACCAGTTCCAGACTTGCTTCTTTCAGAGAAGTGATCCACTTCTGTACTTATGTTTCAAAGTTCAATATCCTGGAACCAACATCTGGATGTTTTGGTTTTGGGATAGCAGTTTTGTTGGTTATTGCAGCAAGGCGTTCAAGGACTGTTAAATCAATGACAGTCTTGCTGTGGTCATCTGAATTTTCTTTTGGTGAGGGAGTGGGAGAGTCAGGAATTATGATTGGACTTGATGGGGAATTTGGTGGAGTTAATTCTGGGGAAGAGGGAAGTTAAGGAATATTCACAATGGTGCCAAAGGGAAATTGAATGGCCAGAGGTTGTGGTTCAGGGGATTCAGAGGGTTAAGCCTCAGAGGTTTGAATCTCAGGTTGTGGAGATTGTTCAGGTTGAGGAGAGGGTGGATTAATTTCTGGTTGAGGAGATGAAGGTAGTGGGATTTCTGGTTCTGGAGAGAGTGGAATTTTTGGTTGTAGTGAGATGGGAATTTCTGGTTGTGGTTCTGTGATGGTTTGATGATTTGGATTTTCTGGTTCGGGAGCAGAAGTGTGTTGGTCTATATCAGAAAGAACTTGTGCAAGTTCTTCTTCTGGTATGGCTTCAGTATTTGGATTTTGTGTTTGGGAGCGAGATCTTCTGAGGGTTAAGGATTCAGAAGGGTCAAAATCATCAAAAGTTTGAGGTGTGGGGTTTTCAGATGGAGTTGGAATTGGGATGGATGTTGATACAGTAGTTGAATCTAAAACAATTACAGAAGAAAGATTACCTCTCTTCTTAGGAGTCTGCTGAGATGATCCTTCAGCTACAACTTTTCTTTTCTTTGTCTTCTTTAGAACAACCTCTGGAGCCTTCTGCTGAAGATCTTGAATATTCAGATTTGGTGTTGTACCATCAGCCTTGCAAGCATCCAGTTATCTGAGAATTATATCTGGTTTAGAGTCAATTTCTGAGAACAGTGGGAAGTCATCCAGAGGGACTCTTCTGCTGGAGATTACAGCAAAAGGAGTGACGCTGGGCTCCTTCTTGATGTTCTCTATCAACTTGATTTTCTTCAGATTTTTGGCATTCAGCTGTTTGCTAACAGTAGCTTCCAGGGTGCTGATTTCTTGAGCCTCTGTCAGATGATCAATCAGCTTATTCTCTGTTAGAATATCTGATATCAGTCTTCCTAAGGGTATCCAATCCCTTTTTGTACGTTCCTCTTCTCTTGTTTCCTTAACACTTGTTCTGAGATTGTTGAACAAAAGATGAGCTAGATTTATCTTGACCTTCTGAGAGATGAAATAGATCAGAAACTGCTGATCAATATTTATATAATCAGGAGAGCTGGTAGGCTTCCTGTGGTTGAAGCACCCCAGAATGATCTTGGCCCAAATTCTGTGTTTGTCTTTCAAATCCCTTATCTTGCTGGAGGGAAGCCCCAGAGTGAAGATTTCCCTTGCAATTAGGGCAGCATCAGCACACCTTTCTGCCATATCAATGCAATGAACACCACCACCATTGTACCCTATTAAACGTGCAATGAGGTCTTCAGTGATAACAATTTTCTTCCCCATGATGTAATACGTGACTTGATGATTTGAAGAAGAAGCGTGAATCCAAAATTCCTTTACCAGAATAGGAAATGTTGGACCCACCAGTCTGTCAAAATACTTTTCCCAGCCTTGAGCTTTAACCTCTTCAGATAAATCAAACCCATTCTCCTTAAGACTGTTGAAGTCCATGATTAATTCTGACAGAACCTCTAGGTTTTTTATTGGTGTTAGAAGCGTTATGTGGGGTTCTTCATATTGTTCAGATGAAACAATTTTCTGGGAACCTGAATTAGGAATGCTGGAAGAAGCCATGTTCACACAAAGGTTTTTGTGAAAAAGATTGAAAAGGTTTTTGAGAAAGTAAGAACACTGAAATCAGAAATATTTAGAGAAAATGAAAGTGAAGGTAAAAGAGTGTTAATGGTGTGAAGTGTGTTTAAATAGATTTCTAAACAATTTTGAAAACATAAACGTCAAGAGAGAGAAATTAATAATGATTATTAGCATTTAATGATAGCTAATTTTAGGTGATTCAGAAATATATTTGAAACGGTTACCCATGACATGTGTCTCAATGCATCCAATCAGTGCTTTTGCCTTTTCAGAAACGTGAACGCGTGTTCAGCCTCAGAAAATAGCTGATGACTGGATGACACTTGTTTGCTTGAGTGAACAGCACATCTCTATCCTGGAAATGAAGCGCTCAGATCTTCATGGATAGATTCTGATACAATCTGTACTTCTAAAGTTCTGAATAAATATTGATCAGTAGTTCACAGAAAAATAAACAAGGTTCCGAAGGTTAATATATATAGAATCAAAACAATTTCATTCTGGGCAGAGCTTCATGCTGAGATGTTTCAGAATGAGGTTGAACCTATCTTCAGAAAGAGGTTTTGTAAAAATATCAGCCCACTGATGGCCTGTGTTAATAAATTTAAAATTTAAAATCCCTTTCTGAATATAGTCCCTAATAAAATGATGTTTTATTTCTATATGCTTAGCCCTAGAATGTAAAATTGGATTTTTGCTGAGACAAATTGCAGAAGTATTGTCACAGACGATAGGAATGTTACTCTCAAATATCTGGAAGTCCTCAAGTTGACTTTTCATCCAGAGAATTTGTGTGCTGCATCCAGCTGTTGCTATGTATTCATCTTCTTTTGTTGATAGAGCAATTGTGGATTGTCTTTTGCTGGACCAAGAGATCAGATTTTCTCCCAGAAACTGACAGCTTCTAGAAGTGCTTTTACGTTCTACTCTGTCTCCAGCAAAGTCAGCATCACAGTATCCTACTAAGCTATAATCACTTGATTTTCTATAGAACAAACCCAGATTAGTAGTACCTTTCAGATACTTGAAAATTCGCTTAACTACTATTAAGTGAGATTCTCTAGGATCTGATTGGAATCTAGCACAAATGCAAACACTGAATAAAATGTCAGGCCTTGAAGCCGTCAGATAGAGAAGAGAACCAATCATACCTTTGTAGACCTTCTGTTCTACCTTTTTACTTACCTCTTCTCTTTCCAGAATGCACGTGGGATGCATTGTAATTTTTGATGGATTACATTCTGAGAGATAAAATTTCTTCAGAAGTTCTCTGACATATTTGCTCTGATGAATGTACGTTCCTTCTGGGGTTTGATTGATCTGAATGCCCAGAAAGAATTTTAGTTCCCCCATTAGGCTCATCTCAAATTCTGCCTGCATACACTTAGCAAACTTTCTTCCCAGAGAAGGTTTAGTAGATCCAAATATGATATCATCAACATAAATCTGACATACTAAAATGTCATTCTTAACTGTCTTACAGAATAAGGTTGTGTCCACTTTCCCTCTGGTGAATTCCTTTTCTAACAGGAAATTACTCAGTCTTTCATACCAAGCTCTGGGAGCTTGTTTCAGACCATAGAGTGACTTCTTTAGTTTGAAAACATATTCTGGATTTTTGGAACTTTCAAAACCAGGGGGTTGGTGCACATATACCACTTCATCTATATAGCCATTTAAGAATGCACTCTTAATATCCATCTGATACAGAGTGATGCCTTTATTAACAGCAAATGAGATTAAGAGTCTGATAGATTCTAACCTGGAGACTGGAGCAAAGGTTTCTGTATAGTCTATCCCCTCTTGCTGACTATAACCTTGTGCTACCAATCGTGCTTTGTTTCTGATGACTTCACCTTGTTCATTCAGTTTGTTTCTGAACACCCATTTTGTTCCAATGACGTTGAATCCTTTTGGTTTGGGAACTAGATCCCATACGTCATTTCTTGTGAATTGATTTAGCTCCTCTTGCATTGCTAGAATCCATTCATTGTCCAGAAGTGCTTCATCAATTGATGTTGGTTCAATTAGAGAAACCAGTCCCATGAGGGATTCTTCAGAGTTTCTGAAGCTAGATCTTGTTTTGATTGGATCTTCCTTTCTTCCTAAGATTGTTTCTTCTGGGTGATCCATGCTGTTTCTGGATGGTCTTTTCTGGAGTTGATCAACAGAAGGTGTTGGATTGCTTGCAGTGCCTCTTTCTGATGTTGAGGGAGTGTCTCTGTTAAGAGCTTCTGGTGACTTGTCTTCAGTACCTGTGAATTCAACTTCCATACCTGCAAGGAATTCATTCTGCTTTGACTTTTGAGAGTCAAGCTTATCATCAAAACGAACACTGATTGATTCTTCCACAATCTGTGTTTCTGTATTGTATACTCTGTACCCTCTTGAGCGTTCAGAGTATCCTAACATAATACACTTTTGTGCTTTAGAGTCAAACTTGTTCAAATAATTTTTTGTATTCAAAATAAAGCATGTACATCCAAATGGATGAAAATAAGAAATGTTGGGCTTTCTGTTCTTCCATAATTCATATGGAGTCTTTTCCAGAATAGGTCTTATAGAGATTCTATTCTGAATATAACATGTTGTGTTTATTGCTTCTGCCCAGAAGATCTTAGCAACGTTAGTCTCGTTGATCATGGTTCTGGCCATTCCTTGCAATGTTCGGTTCTTTCGTTCTACAACTCCATTTTGCTGGGGAGTTCTATGACAAGAAAAATCATGCAGAATGCCTTTGTCATTAAAGAATGACTCAAAATATTTGTTTTCAAACTCTCCATCACTTCTGACTTTGACGATTCTAAGATCCTTTTCATTCTGAACTTGGTTGCAGAAGGTGACAAACACAGAGTGTGACTCGTCCTTGTGCCTTAAGAACTTTACCCATGTTCATCTGCTATAGTCATCTACGATTACTAACCCATACTTCTTGCCACTGACTGAAGCAGTTTTAACTGGTCCAAATAAGTCAATATGCAGAAGTTCTAATGGCTTCGAGGTGGAAACAACGTTTTTGGATTTAAAAGATGGTTTTGCAAACTTGCCTTTCTGACATGCTTCACACAAAGCATCTGAATTGAACTTCAGGTTAGGAAGTCCTCTGACCAGATTGAGTTTGTTAATCTGAGATATTCTTCTCATACTAACATGTCCCAATCTTCTGTGCCAGATCCATTGCTCATTGTTAACAGACAGAAGACACTTTACATTCTGACTTTTTAGTTCAGAAAGTTTTATTTTATAAATGTTGTATCTCCTCTTTCCATTAAATAGGATAGTCCCATCTTTCTGAGTAACAACTTTGCATGAATTTTTATTAAAGATTATATCATAACCGTTATCACTTAATTGACTTATGGATAACAGGTTATGCATTAATCCATCTACTAATAAAACATTGCTTATAGAGGGAAGATTTCCATTACCTACAGTTCCAGAGCCAATGATCTTTCCTCTCTAATTGCCTCCAAAACCTACGTGGCCTCTAGGATTAAGTTCCAGGCTTTGGAACATATGCCTTCTTCCCGTCATGTGTTGTGAGCAGCCAGAGTCCAGGTACCATGACGGGTGTCTTTGCTGCTAAAGATATCTGCCACATGTATTATTTTATCCTTAGGTACCCATATTTTCTTGGGTCCTGATTTGTTAGTTTTACCAAAACTCTGGTTGAATTTTGGTTTGACAGAGTAATCACTACTAGTATATTTTATGTCATGTGTGTGCCCATATACAAAGTGTGAGTCAAGTGAAGTTCATTTTATAACTAAATCCATGGCATTCTTTGGTGTAGGTACCTTACCTTGATATCCTATCCCTTTTCTGCCATTTCTGCTAACTCCATAGATCATTGAAGCCATTTTGCTTCTATCTATGTTTTTAGCTAGAAACTTCTGAAAGCTGTGATCATACTCCTTGATGATCTCATCAGCACTGCTGGGAGTTTCAGGGATTGTTTCCTTCTGAGAGTTTTGCAATAGATTTTCTAATTTTGAAATTTTATCTTTTAACTCAGAATTCTCCAATTTGAGACTCTCAGTCTTATTAGAGTCATAAGCAAGATTCCTTTTCAGGTTTCTGAATTTGACTCTGATCTGTTGATATCTTTCCAGAATTTCATTAAGGCTTTCAGCTAGTTCAGCCTTAGTAAAGTTTATAGAAAAGTCAGGGAATACCTCTTCTGTATCTGATTCAGAGTCTGACTCAGAAGCTTCACTATCTTCTGTTATGTTAGCCATGAGAGCTATGTTTTCTCTCTCATCATCTGATTCTGAGTCAGCTTTAGATGTGTCAGAATCATCCCATGTAGCCATGAGACTTTTCTTCTTTTCCTTGCCAGAATTCTTTTTGGGCTTTTCCTTCTGAAGCTTTGGGCAATCGCTTTTGTAGTGTCCTTTCTCGTTACATTCATAGCAGATGATGTCTTTGTTGTTTGGCTTTCTGCTTCCTGAAGAGCCTTCAGATATTCTGTGTCTAGAGAAGGATTCTAACCTTTTGTATCTGGAGAAAGATTCATTCAGATTCTCTGATCTTCTGGGATTCCTGAACTTCCTTTGCCTCTGCTTCCATAATTGGTTCACCCTTCTGGAGAGGAGAGACAATTCATCTTCTTCTGATGAGGACCCATCAGAGGTTTCTTCTACAGCCTGCAAAACTTTGGAGTCAGATTTTCTGTTAGATTTTAAAGCTAATGGCTTACCTTGCTTTTGAGGTTCATCTGCTTCTAGATCTATCTCGTGACTTCTGAGGGAGCTGACAAGTTCCTCCAAAGAGATTTTGTTGAGATCCTTGGCTATCTTAAGCGCTGTGACCATTGGCCTCCACTGTTTTGGCAAGCTTCTGATGATCTTCTTAACATGATCAGCAGTGGAATACCCTTTGTCAAGAACTTTTAGACCAGTAACAAGAATTTGAAATCTTGAAAACATAGTCTCTATTGATTCACTCTCTTCCATCTTGAATGCCTCATACTTCTGAATGAGTGCAAGAGCTTTGGTTTCTTTGACTTGAATGTTGCCTTCATGCGTCATTCTCAGAGAGTCAAACATATTCTTTGCAATGTCTCTATTTGATATCTTTTCATATTCTGAATAAGAGATGGCGCTGAGAAGAATTGTTCTGGCCTTGTGATGATTTCTGAAGTCACGCTTTTGCTGATCAGACATTGTTTTCCTGTCAATCTTCTGACCACTTCCATCCACTGGGGGCGTGTATCCATCAGTCACCATGTCCCACAGATCAGCATCATGGGCCAGAAAGAAGCTTTCAACTCTGTCTTTCCAGTAGTCAAAGTTCTCTCCATCAAAGACTGGAGGTTTTCCACTGAATCTGTCTCTTTCTCCATTGTTGTCATTGCTGATATTTTGATGTGGTCCTGCCATTGTGTTTTTCTGACGTTGGATCTTGTACTGACACGGTTAAGTGTTATAAGCTCAGAACCAGGCGCTCTGATGCCAATTGAAGATTTGAAAAACACAAGAATGGGGGTTGAATTGTAAAACTTAAATCAATTGTGCAGACAACACTGTATTTTTATCCTGGTTCGTTTGATCTCAAACTACTCCAGTCCACCCGTCAAGGTAATTTCGCCTCTCTCCAACGAGGTCTTAATCCACTATATTCAACTGAATACAACAACTACTTTAACAACTGTTAAAGCCTTCTTGAGTATAACCACAAACCGGTTTATCTCAAGGAAATCTCTTTACAAATAATTGAACAATAATGTGTTTGATGTTTTCTAATAAAACTGTATACCACAATTGTGATAATACACAAATTTAAGCTTAGAATGAAACTGGATTGCTAAAGCGTTTGAATGAGCGTGGTTGGAAAGCTTAGCAAATGTATGAGTGTGTGCGCGTAGATTATTAGCCTTTTCTTTTCTCACACTGACTTGTTTATATAGCCAAGGAAAAGATACGTTGTTGTCCATAAATCACTTTCAATGATAATAACGTTCTTTCCTTTTTGAGAAGATCTTGTCTTGGATAAACCGTTGGTAATTAATCTGTCTTGAATGCTTAGTAACGCTTCAGAGTCTTCTTTATGATAATCAGAGTGTTCTTTGCTTTAACGCTTCAGGATCTTGACCAGAGTCAGAGTATTTTGTGCGCAGATTCTGTTCATCAAGCTTCAGCGTATAATCTGGTAACTTCAGCGTGTAGCACATGATATTGATCTTCTGATGCTGACATATCTTCTGATGCTGATGTTGATACTGATCTTCTGATTCTGATTCCATCAGAACTTCTGTAAATACATAACATAATTTTAAGTAGCATATATGTCTTATATATAAATCTTATAATTTATTTATTCTTGTATTTTGTTATCATCAAAACTCTAATTGAGGGTTGTAGAATCAAACTATGTTCTAACACATAACTATGCAGCAGAGTCAAATATTCAACTTAAAAAAATGTATCATCTTTGTCCAACTGAAACAACTTTAAATAACAAGTAATTAACGAGCAACCACTTAAAGTTCAATCAACTGAAATAATAACAATAATAAAACAACAAGTGTTCATCCCCCCTGATTGTTACGTATCAGAGCAATGACACCGACTCGAACTACTGAAGGTAAGAAACCTTCACTCTGGATTACCTCCACGTTACTAACATCGGGGTAACATTCAAACTGAAGGGGTGAGATATAAAATAATATAATCAGACGCATACATTAAAATTAGTCTATGAAAAATCACCACTTCACAACTCTAAACAACATCAATCACAACAAAACACCAATGAAACGCAATAAATAGTTCATCAACACAACAACTCAAATATGCAACATGGAATGCAACTTATTACAATGCACATGCATGTGGTACCAATGGAGCGGGACTCCCAACTTAGAAATCTTGCCAATTAATAGAGGCATCAACAAGGCATAATCCTTCAACTTTATATTTTCTAATCCAGGCCAACTCAACGAGCATCCGCTCCAACATGTTATGCCATGTATGCGACAACATGATTAAATGCAACATCAATAATGACAACGTATAACAACATTGACATAAACCTACAAGTCAATAATTGCCAATCAATAGAGGCAACACAACCAAACTCATCACCTGCAACTTCAATAATTAATAACAACAACACAACAACTTACACCTACCAATAATGTTATAAACACATTCCTACTAAAATAATTCTAATAATTATTCTACTGTCAAGCCTTATTAATAGGTTTCGGTGAAATTAATGAAACTATTACTTTTCTGTTACTTAAATTATCTCTACTACTATTTTAATTTATAACAACTTTTCTGCTATTTCCTATTATTATTAACTTCCTGTTATCATTTACTAACTCTGTGCATTGTTAATCTCACCTGCCATACTTATGAAATTCTACAAATTATTCACTTTTGTTACTAATAAATAGCCTATGCTATTATTCATTCCTTTCTAGTTCTGTTACATACCTTGCTCTAATGGAATACTAAGGTTACCTACCCACTGACCAATTAAAAGAATATATTTTAATAATGGTTTCATGCCCCTCGGCATGCAAACCGTTCCCCTCGGCATAAAACATGGTGTCGGTCGGCACCCTTCACGACCATATCTGTGCCGCTCAGCACACTTCCATAATCCCAGAACAGAACTTCGTCCAGACTTTTCCTGCGATCAGTAATTCCTTCGATTCCCATGATATCATACCAACACAACAACTATACCCACATCAATATGTGATGATTTCCAACACTCGATTCATCGATTGAATCACTGCAACGTTAGCACAATTATCACAGATTCCAAACAATAATTTGTTCATACAACAATCACATATAGTAACAATTTTACACAACCTAATTCCTATGTAACATGTATCATATACCCAATTATAGAGTTAGAACCCCACCCTTACCTTGGATTGAGGGTCGCTCTATGATTTTCTGATCAAATCTCGCTTTGTGCCTCTTCTCCTTATTCCCCTTCTTTGCAACTTCTCCTTCTACCGTAACTCCTACGATCAACTTCCAATTATTTATTCTAAATTAACCTAATTTCTATTATCATAAATAAACTCAATAATAATAGTATCATTCTATTGGGCTTAATTCTCACACACACCCACCTTACTACATACCACCATATAAAATAGGTCCACGCGAATATTCTATTAATATTAACATCATTATTATTATTAACCAATTAATTAATTAATTAATTAATAATAATCTAACAAATTATACCAACAATTATCAATATTTCACAACTTTAACAAATAATCCAAAAATAATTTAATTAAATAATTAATTAAATCAACGGGCATTACAGACGCGTCACACGATTCTGTCCCCCACGTGATTGTTCAAGCTGCCAATGTTTCTAGAAATCCCAAGAGTACCCTTCATCAAATATATTATTTTATTGGCTATATAAAGGCTTGAAGACTAAGAGATAAAGCTTCCAAGAAACGAAATATTCACGTGCAAACGTTGTTCATAACTTTCACATTCTTAAGTCACCGTTCTTAAAATAGTTTACATATTCAGCTTTTTAGAAGCAACATTCTTGTAAACAAAACTTGTATTCAAACTTTTGTTTAATATTCCTTAAGGAACCGAGTAGGTCTGTATTCTTAAGAAGTCTAGGACTTGGGAGTTTTAGA
Organism: Vicia faba; assembly: GCA_948472305.1. Lineage (NCBI taxonomy): Eukaryota > Viridiplantae > Streptophyta > Magnoliopsida > Fabales > Fabaceae > Vicia > Vicia faba. Next base: position 249,782 of record CATIWC010001876.1, read on the forward strand.
GGTTGTTAGTCACTTACGAGTAGCTTGTGCATTGTAATAATCAGGTTGATTATTGTTTGATATTCCTTAAGGGACCGGGTAGGTCTGTAGCCTTAAGAAGTCTTTGACTTACGAGTCTTAGAAGTTGTTAGTCACTTGCGGGTAGCTTGTGAAATTTGTAATCAGTTTGGTTATAGAGAAGTAAGTCCTCGATTGAGTGAGGCGAAATCACCTTGGCGGGTGGACTAGACTAGCTTGATAATTTTCAAGTGAACTAGTATAAACATATATTATTCTTTACTTCCTATTCTAACTTATTGTTATTATCAAGAGTGAATATTAAAAGGATTTTAACTTAAAGGGGAATATTTTTAAAGAAATTTTTTTGTTTTAAAAGCCAATTCAAACCCCCCTTTCTTGTGTTTTTCACACTTTCACAACCAACTCTCACCATTTTTTTCCAACTGAATCAATTTTCTCCTCTTATATAGAAGGGGATATTTACCCCTTGGCGCGTATGTTCATTCATTTGTTTCCATTTTAATTCAAGGTTGATGATCTCTTGGAAGAGATTGAGAGTCACGAGTTTGTTAGGTGATGCAAGGTTGTTACAAAAATTTAATCAAGTGAGGAAGAGAGCATGGAGCTTATGGTGTGGGTTGGTGCACGACTAAGCATTTAAATCCAAGTTAAGCCAATTTTCATACCAAAAATGGAGAGTGAGATATCTCAGGTTATGAGAATTTATGATGTTGTTGTTTTGTTGATTTTTATCCAGGTGATGGAGGAGTATAGTAGCATGTCGTGTCCTAGCCTTAACCAACAAATTTCTCATAATATCGTCTTTTATTTTGAGTAACATCTCTCCATGATGTATGCATGGCCAAGTTTTGGGTGGCCATATAGAGAAATATGGTGATGTATGTGTGTGGTATTAAGTGTTGCATCCTCCTCATGCATTCAACATAACCAAAATGCATTATATGTACAAATATTCTTTTATGTTGATGGGTTGCTCGTGGCCAAGTGTCTCTCTTTGGGTCCTCATATCTTACAAAATAAAGGTCCAATGAATGATACCAAGGGCTCAAATGAAAGCTTGTAACAAATTGAAAAAGTTTTATGTTAGTCACACTTTGAGATAATGCTCAGATCCCTCCTGAAATTGCCCTTGAAATCTAATACTTGATGCTAGCCAGAAATACTTAGAAAAATCCAATTATTTGTCAATTTAAACAATTACACCTCTTGACTTTGTGAAGTCGTATCTTGAGATATATTGACTCAATTGGTGTGACCTTGATTTTAAAGGAAAGCTAGGAAGGTTTTCAACAACTTTCATGTTAGATGCAATTTGAGATGACACTTGGATCATCAAGAAATTTGACCCTAAATTCAGCCATATGATCATCTTGAAATTGACTAAAAATTTTACTAAGTGTCAGATTCTCAAGATTAATGATTCAATGACGTTCCACCTTTATAACTTTTGATCTAGCCATTTTTCGGACATGACTCCTTCTACAAAGTTGTAGTAGGAAATTTTCTCTACCATTCAAGCCCAAGATTTATCAATTTCACTTATTGGGGAGGGAGATATGCATCTTGGAAGATTTCCGTATGAACACTTTCTTTTATACTTAATAATTTCATGAAAAACCCTCACTTCACTAAATTTGAGATTTTCCCTGATTTTCTTGATTCTCTTTAATCATTCTTTTTTATTTTGTCAAAAGTGATGAGAATTACTCAGGTTGACCATAATTCCCACATCTTGACTTCACTTTGACTTTTGTTACCTTTTTAGTCAACTAGGTCAAATTTCTTCTATCTTCCAATTTCAATCCTCTGAGGAACTTTGTAAGGATCAATAATGTATACTTGCACACTCTAAGATGCACATTAAATCATAGCATCATGTCTTGCTAAAAAATTCAATCACAAGTTATCTTTGATCAAAACCCTAACTCAACCTAACCAGATATGAACTTGTGATCCTTCCAAATTTCTTGAAAACCATAATCATACGAGGATCAAGAGGTGATGTTGAGGAACTTTGAATTGTATTGAGATATTGTAGCTTGAATGAAATCTTGATATAGAGGCTTTCTCTTCCTCCTATGCTTTTGAGCACAACCCTTCTTTTGACTGAAGAGGGCCATCAATACCACGTACCTTGATCCCATAACCATAAAACCAATGTAATGCATGAGTATGTATAATGATTAAACATAAGCCATTAAGGATTAAACATAAGAGGGGAAATTTTAGGTTGCAACACCATGCAACCGTATGTTTTCTATACAATTGAAGTCTCAGCCAGACCCATGTACCAACCTCTAATTTCTTGTTCAATATCCCACTATTGGCATGAGAACACTTTTGTAACTAAGCACTGTGCAACTTTGACTTGATAATTGACAACACTTGATGGCGCTAAATGAGTGTCTCATCCAATGTAGCTAGTGTAATAGAACATGAAATATAAGAACAAATATTGGGAGGAAGGCGACCATAGAGAACCTCTAAATGTGTCATCTTAATGGAATATTGGTATTCCGAATTATACAATTATTCAGCCAAAAGTAGCATAAGTTTCCCCGCATCTTAGGCATATCATTAACAAAACAACAAAGGAATATTCGTAGGATCTAGTTGGTTATGTCCATCTGGTCATAAGTCTGCGGGTGAAAGGAACTTGAAAAGCATAAAGTAGTTCCCTTAAACTTAAATAGTTCCTCTAGAAACGATTTATAAAGATGCAGTTCCGATCACTAAAAATGGTTTTAAGCATTCCATGTAGACGGCAAAATTATGAAATGAACAACGGAGCCAATGTAACCCATAAATATGGGTAGGTAAATCAATAAAATGAGCATAGTTAGTGATTTGATCAACAACAATCCAATTACTAGACCTTCCATGAGTAAGAGGGATCTTGGTAATGAAATCCATAGAAATATCCTCCCATACTTTGGATGGAATAGGTAATAGGTTAATTAGGTCATAGGGGCGATGGGTGGAATACTTGTGCTATTGGCAACTGGGACACTCATGCACCCATGTCTTGATATCCTTTTCCATATGGGGTTATGAGAAAGCATTTAACAACCTATTCAAGGCTCCTTTGATACCAAAATGATCACCAATAGGAGTAGAGTAAAAATTATGGAATAAATTTTCTTGGAGTGGTATCTCTTGTGGAATGAATAAACGACCCTTGTAGAACAATAAGCCCCAAACCCATCTGGCCTGGGAGAACAATCTTTGTTGATATTGAAAATTTCATATTTTATCTCAGTGGCATTAAGAGGCTTGAAGAGCATATTTTTGATCTCCTCAGTGACATGAATTGGAGTACATTCATCAATTAAAGCTTGATCAGGTC